>JAODAL010007233.1:0-126929 GCA_025379985.1 Phyllomedusa bahiana
AAAATCATTTCTTCAGAAACGCTATCACCCGCAGCAGCCCCTTTTCCCATCAAAAAGTGGGGGGAGGTGAGTCCCAGCGGCGCGCTCGGTTTTATGTGCGGGGGGTCACAAATCCCGCCGGTCTCTGTTGGGTTATCTCGGGCAATGTCATGCAGGCTATGCCCTTCTTCCCCCCAGAGGCTTTCCCCCATGTAGCGCCATGTGCTCGACCCATTTTAAAAATCAAAGCACATTTTGTTCACCCGAAGTCCCCCAAAGTTCGACTTCTTTCCGAACAAATTTTTTCCTGAAAATTCTAAACAATTCCACTTCGTTAAAAAAATTCGCCCATCCTATTATGTCCTTTTGAACCTTTTAGTCCCTGTAGAGTTCTGCTTTATTTATTGTTTTTTGCATTGCTTTTGGCGCCACGCCAGCGTGACCTATAATTTATTCTTAAAAAAGGAGTGCTGCCCGATTTTGTTTTTTGACTTTTCCCCAAAGGGAAAAGTAGCTGGTTCCCATTTGGTCTGTGCACTCCCTGAAATGGGGAGGTCTGAACAGACCCAGGGAGGAAACATTTAGTTAGGGTTCCCCCCCTCAGAGGTCCCCTGCCCGGTGGGTGGGTATTTTACACTTTTGATAAAAAAATATACATTAAAAAAACCCCAAATTTTCATATGTTCCACAGTAGCAGTAATGCTTTTCCAAAAAATTATTATGCCCTCTTTGACCATTTTTTAGTGCCTGTAGAGTGCTGCTGATTTTGTGTTGTGTTTGCATATCTCATCCTATTAGACCCCAATGTAACCTCAAACACATCCATTGCCGAGATCCAAACCGGTTTTTCAGGGGTAACCCCTGTACCCTCTATATCCGTGTCTTAGTGACCAGCGCTACACTCAAAAACTAATGATTGGATATTTAACCCTATTCAAGTTCTAGCTAACCTAATTACAAGTGTGTGACAAGTTGAGGTGTTTTCTCAGGATATCTACTGACCTATGGAATCTGTCTTAAAGAGGACCAATGACCTCTCCGGACAGGTCTGTTTTAGTAAAACCTAAATAACAATCCTGGAGCATCTTCTCTTATAACTCTGTGTTGTGCTTTTCCTCTGTTACTCCTCCTAGAAATTCATTACTAATATGTCTGGGATACACACCTTTGAAAACTGGAATGGTAACACCCAGTTGACTGATTCAGGAATGCATTTCTAGGAGGAATAACAGAGGATCAGCACAACCAAGAGTAATATGAGAAGATGCTCCAGAATTGTTATATTACAGGGAACACAAGGATTCAGTAAAACAGACAGATCAGAAGAGGTAACAGGTCCTCTTTAAGGCTGGATGTAAGAGTTGGAGAGTTCTTCATCTAAAACATTGATTTTGTGTAGCCATCAGCTCTGTCAAACATCTAACTATGAAGACTGGGGTCATACATAGAAGCCAAGGTACAGCCATAATGTGGCCAAAACTGCACAGATTCATTTATTCTTCAAGGTGACTTTAGCTTCAAGCTATATACATGTTACCATGCACAGTCAGCTTTAGACTCACACTTCCTGGTAAGGCTGTTGGTGGTTCTATAGCAGTGATTGGCATCAGTTCTTCTATTCCTAGCTATTCCTGTTACAGTGACGCAACTGCAGGAGATTTATAAATTGTAGTATACAAAGTTACAGAACTCTAAAGGGTGAAACCTTGTAATTTAGCTAGGTAAACAGACTGCATTGCTAGAGACAAGACTCAGGAGGTGACTAATCATGGTCGAACTGACTGACGGCAGCTTGGATCAATGAGAGATAAGAGACAGAGGAGAGAGAGCAGGAAGAAGTGGTTGGTAACCAGAGAAACATGTATGCTCTAAGAGAAGAAAAAATCTTCTTTATCTCCTGTTCAAATCAAAATCAAAACAGCAATGTATTTGGTAATAGTCTTCATTTACCTTTCCCTACATGTTAAAAGTTAATTATTGTAATTAGAAAACCTTTTTAAGTGTCGCACAGTTACTACGTTAAAACACAGTAATTTGGCCAATAACAAGGAAATAGCTTTGAGCTGAAGTCATCTTATAGAACTTACTAAGTCATGGGACAGTGTGGTTTAGGGACACCCACGATGTGGACCAACTCTGATCAAATTGTAACACTGACACTAATCTTGCTATTATACGCAGTTCTTAACCATATTTTCAAAGGTTGAGTTTAAGGGACATTTCTTTTCCAGTTCTCTATTTGACGTTCATATGTTCTATTTTAAGACATAATTATTATCTATCTCAGAGAGCAGTGTGTAGTAAAAGGCTGGCTGCCCAGAGGCCACTAGTGTGTCCTGGTTAAGTCCTGCCAGGAATATTAGAGATTCTCTTTCTCTTGGTCTACAGCATATTTGGGTACAAAGTTGAACTAATTGTGACAACTCCTGGAAAGCAGTGTGGGGTCGTTACTGTCCAGAGGTCGGAGGTCCCTGTGAAGTCAACACTAAGATTGTTGAAATTATACAGCATTCTGTAATGTTCAAGCATTCAGCGCCACCTAGATGAATTGCAACCACCAAGCCTCTGTGCTAGCACGAAATCAAGCATCCAACGTCGCTGTGATGTAAAGAAAAAAACAAATTCTGTTTTAAGTTTATAACTTTCTGTAAAGAAGGAACACTCAACCCCTCTATCAGGTTCACAGGTAAAAAAAAAAAAAAGTACACTAATACATTACGGGAGGATATGAATAGTAATTCCCTAACATGTTCTTATTTCAAGGTCGCTGTCTGGCACGTGTGTTATGGTTATGCCCTTTCAGCCCACCTGTAGTTTGATTCTGCCACCAGAGAAAGGGCTAAGCAGGCCCCATATCGGTTTAGTAAGAGTGGGTTAAACTCCTGAGCAGCAGTACATATGTGAGAAAGGAAGGGGCCCTGAGCAGTCAATGTGTTTAAAGTAAGAGGGCAATGAGCAGCAGTCTATATGAAAGAGAGAAGAGGGGCATGAACAGCAGTCTAAATAATAGAGTGAAATGGGTCACGAGAAGAAGTCTAAAGAAAAGAGAGGAGGGAGCATGAGCAGCAGTCTATATGAAAGAGAGAAAGGAGGCATGATCAGCAGTATAAATAAAAGAGATAAGGGGGTCATGAGAAACAGTCTAAATAAAAAAAGCAAGAAGAAGGCATGAGCAGCAGTCTATATGAAAGAGAGAAGGGGGCATAAGCAGCAGTCTATATAAAAGAGAGAAGGGGGCATGAGCAGCAGTATAAATAAAAGAGACAAGGGGGTCATGAGAAACAGTCTAAATAAAAGAGAGAAGGGAGTCATGAGCAGCAGTCTATATGAAAGAGAGAAGGGGGCATGAGCAGCAGTCTATATAAATGAGAGAAGGGGGGCATGAGCAATAGTCTATATGAAAGAGAGAAGGGGGCATGAGCAGCAGTCTATATGAAACAGAGAAGGGGGCATGAGCAGCAGTCTATAAGAGAAAGAAGGGGCATGAGCAGCAGTCTATAAGAGAAAGAAGGGGCATGAGCAGCAGTCTATAAGAGAAAGAAGGGGCCATGAGCAGCAGTCTATAAGAGAAAGAAGGGGCATGAGCAGCAGTCTATAAGAGAAAGAAGGGGCATGAGCAGCAGTCTATAAGAGAAAGAAGGGGCATGAGCAGCAGTCTATAAGAGAAAGAAGGGGCATGAGCAGCAGTGTGTATATGAGAGAGAAGGGGGCATGAGCAGCAGTCTATATAAAAGAGAGAAGGCGGCATGAGCAGCAGTATATATGAAAGAGAGAAGGGGGCATGAGCAGCAGTCTCTATGAAAGAGAGAATGGGGCATGAGCAGCAGACTATATTTTTGACAGTAGCAGCTTTGAGCAGTACACATTATTATTGATAATAATGTCTGAACTGTTATTTGTTTCTCGCTTCTGGTGCTTGTTGTAACTAGTATTGAAAGCATGTCAAGAAGGGGAATATTTTGCTTTTAGCACCTACAATGAGATAAGCAGTAACACTTATGTGAGTATTAAACATGTTCATGTGTTAGTCTCCCTGTCAACTAATGGATTTTATCTTTTTGGAATAGTCTATTTTTGTGAAATGTAAGTTATTTAATAAAGATATTTAGACATTTGTTATACTTAACTTACTTCGGTTACAGGAGAAGTCTGAATACAAGAGAGGAGGGGCTATAAGCAACAGTCTTTATGTGAGAGAAGGGGGCCATAAGCAGCAGTCTATATGAAAAATAAGGTAGCTACAGCAGCAGTCTATATGTGAGAAAGGATTGGGGCCATGAGCAGAAGTCTATATGAAAAATAAGGTAGCTACAGCAGCAGTCTATATGTGAGAAAGGATTGGGGCCATGAGCAGAAGTCTATATGAAAAATAAGGTAGCTCCAGCAGCAGTCTATATGTGAGAAAGGATTGGGGCCATGAGCAGAAGTCTATATGAAAAATAGGTAGCTACACAGCAGCAGTCTATATGTGAGAAAGGATTGGGGCCATGAGCAGAAGTCTATATGTGAGAAAGGAGGGGGCTTTGAGGAGGGGGCCATGAGCAGCAGTGTACATGTGAGAAAGGAGGGGGCTTTGAGGAGGGGGCCATGAGCAGCAATGTATATGTGAAAGAAGGTGGCTGCAGCAGCAGTCTTTATTTGAGAGAGGAGAGAGTCATGAGCAGAGAGGATGGGGTGCTGAGCAGTTGTGTAAATGTAAAAGGGATGAGGCCATTATCAGTAGTCTATAAATGATAGAGGATGTGGTCATGAGCAGCAGTCCATATATGAGAGAGGAGGGTCCGTGAGCAACAGTCTATGTGTGAGAAATGAAGAGGCCATGATCAGCAGTGTACATGTGAGAGAAAGTGGCTACAGGAGCATTTTATATATGAAAAGAGGGGGCCATGATCAACCATCTGTATATGAGAGATCTGAGGACCATGATCAATTGTCTCAATGTAAGAGAGGAGGGAGCCATGAGCAACTATCTGCGTTTGAAAACAGCGGGTCATGAACAACAGTTTTAATGTAAGATAGGAGTGGGTTATGAGCAGCAGCCTGTATATATACTGTAGATAAATAGTTACATAGTTTGCATAGTTGAAAAAAGACAGATGTCCATCCAGTTCAGCCTATTGTCCTATAGTGTTGATCCAGAGGAAGGCAAAAACCCCCATGAGGTAGAAGCCAATTGTCCTCATTTTAGGGAAGAAAAATCCTTCCTGACTCAAATCTGGCAATCAGAATAAACCCTGGATCAGCGACCCCTCTCCAGAATCCCGGCCACTATAAGTTGTTATATTATTACATCTAGAAATGTATCCAGACCCTTCTCCAGAATCCTGGTCACTATAAGTTGTTATATTATTACATCTAGAAATGTATCCAGACCCTTCTCCAGAATCCTGGTCACTATAAGTTGTTATATTATTACATCTAGAAATGTATCCAGACCCTTCTCCAGAATCCTGGTCACTATAACTTGTTCTATTATTACATCTAGAAATGTATCCAGACCCTTCTCCAGAATCCTGGTCACTATAAGTTGTTATATTGTTACATCTAGAAATTTATCCAGGCCCTTCTCCAGAATCCTGGTCACTTTAACTTGTTGCATTATTACATCTAGAATTGCATCCAGTCCCTTCTCCAGAATCCTGGTCACTAGAACTTGTTATATTACATCTAGAAATGTACCCAGACCCTTCTCCAGAATCCTGGTCACTATAACTTGATATATTATTACATCTAGAAATGTACCCAGACCCTTCTCCAGAATCCTGGTCACTATAACTTGATATATTATTACATCTAGAAATGCATCCAAACCCTTTTTGAACTCCGTTAGTGAATTCGCCATGACAAGTTCCTCTGGCAGAGAGTTCCACAGTCTCACTGCTCTAACAGTAAAGAATCTCTTTCTATGTTTATGTAAAAGCCTTCTTTCCCCAAGACGTAGAGGATGTTCCCTTCTTCTGGATACAGTCCTGGGTATAAATAGATCTGTTCAAGCTCTACAATGTCTTTCCTGTGCACGGGTGCCCAAAACTGTCCACAATATTCCATGTGTGGTCTGACCAGTGATTTGTATAATGGGAGAATAATGTTCCCATTATGTGCATCTATGCCCCTTTTAATACACCCCATGATCCTATTTGCCTTGGAAGCTGCTGCCTGACACGGGCTGCAACAATTAAGTTTACTGTCCACTAAGATTCCCAAGGCCTTCTCCAGTCACTTTTACCCAACACTTTTCCTTTTAACAAGTTATCATGAAATGGATTTTTCCTCCCTATGTGCATAACCTTGCATTTATCTGTGTTAAACCTCATCTGCCACTTCTCTGCCCAGACGTCCAGCTTATCCAGATCCCTTTGTAATAAAACATTATCCTCTATTGTGTTCATTACTTTACAGAGCGTAGTATCATCTGCAAAGATTTATATTCTATTCTACTGCCACACATTCTACAGTATATTTAAGAGAGGAGACAGGTTAAGAGGGGTAGCCTATGTTCTCATTAGTTAAGTTGCAATAATTGTACAGATGTAGCAGAATTAAACAGAACAGATAACGCACTATGTTATCATGATACAGAATCTTATCTCAACTTTTTCAATGCTTTTCAATTGCTTTTGTGAACACATAAGAGAGATAACACGAAAAGCCACAATATCACGGTCGAGCTGGACTCTGCTCCATCTTTATATTATAGCAGAATGGCCATTCGTACTTTTGCTATGGGGCCTTGCAATTTTTAGGTACATCCATGTCAGGCGGAGCTTGATTATTGGGTAGACACATCGGGCGCTTAAAGACCTTCACCACCAAAGGGCCTACAGTAGCATTGTGAGCACCTGACTCAGTAACATGACAAATTATTGGGGGTAGACATCATTAACTAATACTACTATAGCTACTCCAGAGCAAGCACAACACTGAACCTACAAAATCTAAAGGACAGAAAGATCTTTAGAGCGGATCTGTCAGGTCTCCTGTGCTACTCCACCTATAGGCATCATAGCATAGAGGGGTAGAAGCTTATCTCAGATATATTGCCTTCTGTGAATTTTTTCAGACTGTT
The DNA here is from genome assembly GCA_025379985.1 of Phyllomedusa bahiana. Taxonomy (NCBI): domain Eukaryota; kingdom Metazoa; phylum Chordata; class Amphibia; order Anura; family Hylidae; genus Phyllomedusa; species Phyllomedusa bahiana. The sequence continues at coordinate 7,046 of JAODAL010007233.1, forward strand.
TGATGTGTTAATGTTGGCTCCCAATGGTAAATTATACTTTGCAATGCTCATTTCTCATGTTCACATCTGACACCATTTCTACTTCGGGGTTGGGGGGGGGGGGGGGTAATAAGATCTTCCTAAATAAAAGCTATAGGAAAAAAATTACTAAAATAATAAAATAAATTGCAATCATAACAAATGTATTTCTCTGCTTCTTCATGTCTCTTCAACTCTTCATGGCAGACGTTGCCCTGGGCATCCGCAAACTGACTGGATGATATTGATTGCTCTATTAATTGCCTATATCTTGAATTGTCATACTTGATGATCTGCGCCTGCTAGAAAGCTAAGCTGAGGTTTTACTTTTTAGACTTTAAGGGAATTTTGAGTCCATTTCATCCAATTAATTATTATTGCGGGAGCTTTGTATCTGTAATACAAACCAAGGCTTATAAATCATGGCTAATGCTTCTAACAACACTGATAAGGCAAATACAAAAAGAGCAGTATACCATACAGATCAGGGGTACAGATGGAGTGGACCTTATTGTCCTTATGCATTAGTCCACCACATGGTATCATTCCCAGTAAATTCTCTCTTCTATTTGCAATGATATTTGCAAGGATGTGTTTACAGGTGATCATTTTCTATAGTTTATGAGCAAAATGTATGAACGTTGGCACTGACAGGCCAGTTCTAAACAACTTTAAGGCAGTGTAGAATGCACCAGAACGTATGACCCTGTTCTTCTGCAGGTTATACATACAGGCGCAGTGTAGAGCCAATACCACAAGTCTGGCTCAGGCACCACCTTTACCCTGGTCTGGCTGTTCTTCTGCAGGTCATACATACAGGGCAGTGTAGAGCCAATACCACAAGTCTGGCTCAGGCACCACCTTTACCCTGGTCTGGCTGTTCTTCTGCAGGTCATACATACAGGACAGTGTAGAGCCAATTCCCTAAGTCTGGCTCAGGCACCACCTTTACCCTGGTCTGGCTGTTCTTCTGCAGGTCACATACAGGACAGTGTAGAGCCAATACCACAAGTCTGGCTCAGGCACCTCCTTTACCCTGGTCTGGCTGTTCTTCTGCAGGTCCTACATACCCGCGACGTGTAGAGCCAATACCACAAGTCTGGCTCAGGCACCACCTTTACCCAGGTCTGGCTGTTCTCCTGCAGGTCATACATACAGGCACAGTGCAGAGCCAATACCACAAGTCTGGCTCAGGCACCACCTTAACCCTGGTCTGGCTGTACTTCTGCAGGTCATAGATACAGGGCATTGTAAAGCCAATACCATACTCAGGCTCAGGCACCACCTTTACCTGGTCTGGCTGTTCTTCTGCAGGTCATGATTACAGGCGCAGTGTAGAGCCAATACCACAAGTCTGGCTCAGGCACCACCTTTACCCTGGTCTGTTTCTTCTGCAGGTCATACATACAGGCACAGTGTAGAGCCCAATACCACAAGTCTGGCTCAGGCACCACCTTTACCCTTGTCTCGTTGTTCTTCTGCAGGTCATACATACAGGGCAGTGTAGAGCCAATACCACAAGTCTGGCTCAGGCAGCACCTTTACCCTGGTCTGGCTGTTCTTCTGCAGGTCATACATTACAGGGCAGTGTAGAGCCAATACCACTAGTCTGGCTCTGGCACCAACATTTACCCTGGTCTGGCTGTACTTCTGCAAGTCATACATACAGGGCAGTGCAGAGCCAATACCTCAAGTCTGGCTCAGGCACCACCTTTACCCTGGTCTCGCTGTTCTTCTGCAGGTCATTACATCCAGGGCAGTGTAGAGCCAATATCACAAGTCTGGCTCAGGCACCACCTTTACCCTGGTCTGGCTGTTCTTCTGCAGGTCATACATACAGGTGCAGTGTAGAGTCAATACCAAAGGTCTGGCTCAGGCACCAACTTTTCCCTGGTCGGGCTGTTCTTCTGCAGGTCATACATACAGGGCAATGTAGAGCCAATACCACAAGTCTGGCTCAGGCACCACCTTTACCCTGGTCTGGCTGTCTTCTGCAGGTCATACATACAGGGCAGTGTAGAGCCAATACCATAAGTCTGGCTCAGGCACCTCCTTTACCCTGGTCTGTTCTTCTGCTGGTCATACATACAGGAGCAGTGTAGAGCCAATACCACAAGTCTGGCTCAGTCACCACCTTTACCCTGGTCTGGCTGTTCTTCTGCAGGTCATACATACAGGCATAGTATAGAGGCCATACCACAAGTCTGGCTTCAGGCACCACCTTTACCCTCGGTCTGGCTGTTCTTCTGCAGGCCATATATACAGGGCAGTGTAGAGCCAATACCACAAGTCTGGCTCAGGCACCACCTTTAACCTGGTCTGGCTGTTATAACTGTTCTGCTCCTTGGTTTGGCATCAAAGAATCCTAAAAGTGTCTAATCCTACAAATGTGGTGCGTCGCCCCCAGAACGCCCCAAATCTTTTGTGCACTGAAAAGTGTCTTTGGCGCATTACAAAGGCACTTATCGCTTCAAAGTTTGGAGTGCACCTGTTCATACATTCTTTTTGACTCAAAGTGCTCCACAAAACTGGCGCAGCCCCGTTCATACATGTCGCCCTATTTGCAGGCTGGTACACCTGGATAGCGGATTAGCGGATATGTGTGGATACTGGTTTGCTTGGCCTAACAGTGGGATTGCTGAGAGGTGTAGTGCACCGGTGAGGAAATAACCAACGAAGAGACTTTTTCAGTTTTAGGGTTAACAGGTTTACTCTACAATGTTTTCTTTAACTATTGTTTCAACATAAAAATTCCCTTGAATAATTAAACAATCCACAAACTCCCATAGACTTCTCCGAATCTCCCAATTGATAACGTAGTCTGGCAATTCTCTATCTCTCAATGCCTTTTCCATTACTCTAGATGTTATTTATGTTATCACTTCAATGCCTAAAGGGACCTAATCTGTCTTCTTGGTTTGCCCTTCCACTCGGTGCGCTATCTATTCAAACCTTTTCTTTCTTCTTCCTCTGGACAGTTCCCTATGTTGTCTCTATCCTCCCTTCACAATTTCTCTGTCATTCTTTTCTCTCTGTCTACCTTTACTTCTCTCTCTCCTGATGAGTATCCTGACTGTTGGTCTGCCTCAAGCCTGCTCCACTCCACCGCCGGCTTCCAGTGAAGCAAATGCTAACGGAAAATTTTAAGACAAGAGCATTCTTTACCACCAAACAAATAAACTTTGGTATACTCTGATTAATTGGGCAGGACTTTATATCCGCAATATATGCATATATATCTGCAATTAGCTGCAAGGGTGCATTAAGCATCTCAGAGAGCGAAAGGCCTGCAGCCAATTAGATTAGAGAAGAAGGCGCAAGTAGTCGCCTTGTATGGGCTTTCCCTTCTCTTCAGATACTTTAAGAACCCCTTTGCATATCTAATTGCAGTTGGTATAGTCATCATTAACCCCTGCTATATACAATATAAATATACATAACACAATACTCTTTGTAGGGTGATCACACAGCCTACATCTTATGTCATGTAGAACGACTAAACACACTTATTTAATGGCTACTATTCTATTTATTATCTTACACCACTTATACCGTTTTGAAAGTTCCCTCTTGTGCTAAAGCCACTGTTTGGAGAAGCTCTCCACTCTGACTCAAATAAGTGGCTTCTAAGCAGTCGATTTCTCTATCTGGGTCATTTTTTACTCTTACTTTTTTTAACTTATATTTGATTGTCTCAAATTGTCCGATTAAAAAAAATATATAACCAAACAAAAAACATAGAAAAAGGGTGAGGCGGGATGGAAGGGATGAATGCGGGCAAGGACGATAAACTATATTAATAGAAATAAATCAAAATGGGCCAGGGGACAGGAAATTGGAGGAATCTACACTGTTTGGTGGTCATTAAAAGTAATAATTCTATTCTTGATCATAGGTCTAGGGGCGTTGTACATTTGCGGAAATATGTAAGGAGTCTACTTGTGATTAATGACTGGTCTTCAGTGGTGAAAGCCATAAGCCTTGGCTACTTAAGTCGATGGTTTGTAGATTTGATGCCTACACCTATTGATGGTCTTCTTTGGGAGACAGATCGTAAGCACAAGTGTGGTCATCGTTGAATTCCATGGGAGTTAATGTCCTAGGTTTCTGTATTGAACGGACTCTCAGATAAATGGGATGCTAGGGGGTACTAAGTCAGGTATAACAGGAATGTGAGGGGAATGGTCTGGCGGACCAGAAACAACTTTGATGGTACTGAGCCACCAAAGGTCCTGAGGAATGATAACTCCACCATAACATCATGTAGCCGAGGGGTTGTCGTTGTGGATCATAATTCTCCAATAGAGCGTTTCAGAAACCAAGTGGTGTACTTAAAGCACTCATGTATTCTGAGTTTGATGTGGAGGCAGGATTTGGAATATGGGATCATAAGTCTTGAAGAATTTCTTGACCCTTGCTTTCTTAGATAGTGTAGCATGGACCCAATCCATGCGCAACAGGTGTGTTAGTTTTTCTAAAACTAACCGGAGAGTTGGACGCTCAGGATCCAGAAGGCTTGCAGAATTGTTTTAGGAGTGATACAAAAAATTAGTTGTTTGTATGCACCACTTACTCAATATTGCACTCACTTTCCACTCAGGTTGCAAATTAGGCATAACTCACACCACACTACAACACAGTTCCCGAACACCAAACACACTGCCACCACTTTTCAAATAAGAGTGAAAGATCTCCATCACCCACACACTGCGCTCCAGCAGTCACTAGGTTAAACATTTAAGAAGCACAACACACTGCTCTCCTATAAAAAGCTATAGATTATTTAGAGCACACAAGAACCAAAGTTATGAAAGTTTTAAGATTAACAGACAAAAGGTGCAGTGCTTACAGAAAATAGAAAAATAATGATAAAATACGATGACATATATTCAGGCAATTACGGTTATAAAATAAGAGGGAAAAATAACACAGAAACACCTAACACAATGTAGAAGCTCTTCTGGCACTAGGGCGGACACAGAGAGAGCCAAAGAATACTAGTGCAACTTAGTTCAGATATTGACTAAATGCAACGCTATTTCCTTGTTAAAACCAAATTTTCAAAACTTTAGTTCAGATTTCTAGAACTGCCCATAGGTTCATTAGGGTTATTTTACCTTCTTCACTGGACAGTGAAGTGAGAAGAAGGAAAGAACAGGAATACCTACTGTTGAAACCAGAAGTCTCCATACACTATATAAAAAGACACATATCAAAGTTTTCCTCACTATCTGACATGAAATCAGAGAGGGATAAAATTGAATTATCAATATTATTTATATTTTGCCACAATATGCCAGCATACTGAGGACAGAGAATTTATTATGGCCATTTTTTGATTACTTTCTGAGTAAGTCAAACGTTTCCTGACATTTACTTTTGTATTTGGTAGCATTGCCCTTAAACTGTTGTCTCTGGTTCAAATACACTTTTTGGATCCTTTCTTATCAATAGTCCTGGTAGCGATAATTTTGGCCCCTTCTCCTGACCCTGAACTGTCGTAACTGAGCACATGTTTGTCTATTGTTGTGCTGCTCGCACCTGCCTTTGTCAAATTATACCCATAATTTTTCTAATAGAGTATTGTAAATCTGGGTCTGTGATGGCCACTCCAATAAAACATTGATCTTGGTTATCCTTAAGCCGCTTTTGTAAAACCAGTTTGGCAGTATGCTTCGGGGGATCATTGTCCATTTGGAAGTCCCATTCATTTACACATCCCAAGCTTTACTTCACATAGCTAGATTGTCTTCGATAATGGTTACTCATGCCTTCTGTGTTGCCCACTATTAATCTTCTGTCCTATTTAATCGCCCCATACTATTTTTCTGTGAAGAGCACCAGGTCCCTCCTGCAAGAAATTTACCAACACCTCAACATGATGTTGTCTACCATGTGTTTCACACAGTTAGGTTGGTGTTCTTAGGTTTCCAATGATTCTCCCTTTCGTTCCCCCAAATGCAACTATGGTCATTATGGCCAAAACATGTTCAATTTTAATTTTGTCCAGACAAACAGGACAAGTCATCCAAAAATGTAGGTCTTTTGGTTACTGTGAGGTGATATTTGCATAACATTCAATCTTTTATTTGTATCTTTTGGAGTAATGGCCTTCTTCCTGGCAGAGGGGACACTTTCAACCCATGTTGATACAGTATCTCATTTCACTCTGTGGATACATGGACAAAAATCCTTACCAGCTTTCGCCAGCATTTCACAGGTCTTTTGCTTTTGTTCTTGGCGCTTGATATTGCATCATGTCGGGAGCAATTGTACGTTCATCTCTGAGTCACAGATACCCCATCTACTTTAATGAAAGTGGTATAATGGCTGGACTTTCCTATCTTGTCTTGTACTTGCGTATAACTGTTTGTACAGATGACACGGCCCCTTCAGCGTATCTGAAAAATTGCATCTTGTGATGAATCCAGGACTTGTGCAACGTCCACAATTTATTTCCTAATATCTTTGATGATTTTATTTAGACTTTCCCTCTGATGTTACACATCAGAAGCAGTGTACCAGTTTTGGTTCGTGCCATTTTAAAAGGATTCCTCAGATTTGTGTCTACTAATTAACATGAGATGATGTTGATCAATTAAAACCTCACATCAGCAAGCTTCCAAAGACAATGACATTCATTCATATGGGCTCTGTCCCAAATTGTTTTAAAGGTATTTTAACCATTGTGTATGTAAACTCTTTGACTTTGCAAAAAGTATAAAATGCCTTAACATTTCTTTACTCAATTATTCTAGGCATTTGGCAAACATATAAATAATTTTGCAAATCCTCCGTTGCAACCTGTTCTGTTCAGGTGGTATGGGCTCCTAAAATTCCTTCAACTATTTGAGAAGGCTTGTGGAAAGGATCCAATAATGTTTGACCCAAGTCCTACCTGTTTTAAGGGCAATCTACCATATACTAATGAAAATGTTGGAAACTTGAACTTTGTAAGAAAGTAAATAACAAATGAACTTAATTTCTGCTCTATCATTATTCTCGGCATTAGGTAAAATATAAATTTTGGTTCCTAATTGACCTAAAAAGGGGAAGTTTTCTATTTGATTTCATTTCAGTTTGTAGAGAAAAAACCTGCAGATGGGGCTTTTTATATAGTGGATGGAAACTGCTGGTTTCAACTGTAAATGTCTTTGTCCTTTAATTGAACCTCTGGGATGTGATGAGGGTGTGGAGGTTGGAGACACAGATCCTGTCCTCTAAAGTTTATGCAACCCAGGCCCCATGTCACACACTTGCAGATAATTTGGTCCCCTGGTTCCTCTATAAACTAGGCTTAGGAATTTCTGATGGGAATTTTTAACTTTTACTATAACAAAGGCTTATGGGAAAATAGCTGAGTTCTTGAGCGTCCTCTGTTGGATGTAGAAATCCACAATTCACTTGTGACTAACCGAGTCTGGAAAGTGAAAAAGATTCTAGCCATGGCCGTTTCGCTCAGCTGCATATGTTTTGGGGTGTTGCTCCTCATCAGAGCAGAGCAGAGCTTACTGGCTGGCTAGGAGGGAGGCGATGTGTGGCTACAGCCACCAAGGGTATAGTTTTTTCATTTGGGCGAAGCGGCACACAATGTTGGTATGTGAGGATTTAAAATCGTCTTTTGCACCTCACTGGAAATTTGCATATAATAAATGCTTATAGGAAGAGAGTCGGACACTCAAGTCTCCCACTATTGATAATGTCATCAGCAGCTAAAAACCATGATGTGGCTATTGAAAACTATAACATGATACATTTTGTTACAAATATATTTTTGGGAAAGTTTGTTGATAGTGATGAGCTCATTCACATGTAAAACATGCAATTTGTTGAGAATAAATATATACAAAACATACAGTGAAGGAGATAATTCTTTGATCTCTTGCTGATTGTGTAAGTTTGCCCACTGACAAAGACAATGGAATAGTCTATAATTTTAAACCGTAGGTTAATTTTAACTTAAGAGATAGAATCTCAAATAAAATCCAGAGAAAGCACATTTGTATAAATTATATTAAATTTATTTGCATTTCTGCAGTGAAGAACATTAGTTATTTCATACCTCTGGCAAACAAGACTTAATACTTGGTGGCAAAATCCTTGTCGGGAAGCCAACATACAGTCAGTACGTCTTTTTTGTAGTGGATGATACGAGGTTTGTCGCAACATGTCCAGGAGGAATTTTTTTTTTGTCCACTCTTCTTTGCAGATATCTCTCAAATCATTAAGATTTTAGAGGCCAGTCGCTTGGAAATCGGAGCAAATTCCTCTATGGTAATTAAGGTCTGGGAGACTGGCAAAGGCCACACTCCATGACTTCATTGTACTTCTTTTTGAGCCACTTCTATTGTTGCCTTGGCTGTATGTTTTTGGGCCATTGTCTTTGGGAATTGTCCCAGCCACAACCCCATTAATTAAATGTTCTGGTGGTCGGTAAGGAGGTTGTCAATCGGGATGTTACGGTACATGGCTCCCATCCATCTCCGGTTGATGCAGAATGTGTCCTGTGCCTTAGCAGATAAACACCCCCATAAAATTAATGTTTCCAATCTCCATGCTTGACAGTAGGGACGGTGTTATTTGGCGTCATAGAACAGCTTTTCTTTCTCCCAACCACCGGTAAATTGTGTTAATACCAAAGAAGACTCAATTTTTTGTTCTCCTATGAACCAACTAACACTACTCCCCTATCACTCATAGAATCATCCAAAGTGTTCTTTGGCAAAACTCAGAAGGGGCCTCTGCACATGTGCCTTCTTGAGCAGGGGGGACCCTTGCGGGAGGCACTGAAGGAAGTTTATTTAAAACCATTTATGGAGTAATGTACGTTACCAAATGGTTTTTCCTTGGTGACTGTCATGGTCCCAGCTGATTGAGATCATATTAAACAAGTTTCAAAAAACACCAGATGAAAAAGGGGCCTCATAGCTCACTGCTAAGAAAAAGCTTGAGATAGTCTTAAACACTGCACAAAGAGGCTGCACAAAACCCCCATGCTCATTAGTGAAAAAATACCCAGGTGCAGCTGATGGGTGGTAACCCAATTCATCTCTCCAACTAGGTGGATTGAAATGCGTGACACCATTAACATTGATAATCTATTCACATAGCATGCAAATAATAATGTAAAATAAGCAGCTAGTACCTTAAGTTCGGGAATTAACTATACAGATACAAAATACCCGTAAGCCAGACGCATCGCACTCCTTCATGCGCATGGGGAGGGAGGCCGGCTGCTGGTATTCTACTTGCCAGCCAGTCACCAGTACTGGACTTGGAAGAAAAAAAAAAACAAAAAAAAAAAAAAATAAAAAAAAAAAATAAATATTTTCCAACATACCTGGAACAATATCTTTTATGAGGTATTAGGTTAACATAATGGCCACTATATTGTATGGCCTCCAAGCCCCATCAAAGGCTTTCCTATTATTGGAAGGTCCCTACACTCCATTAAAATAACAAATAATTCACAGGGAAATATGGGGATAAATACTATAAAAATATTACCAAGAAACATGGCCATACTCCACTGCATAGAAAAAGCTAGATGAGTCTTACTAAAAACAGCAACAGTAAGGCAGCACAAAACCCCCTCCATGACTAATTAGAGAAAAATACTGGTGCAGCTGATGGGTGGTAAAACCCCATACATCCTCCACTAGGTGGAATTTGAAAAGCTGCACTTAAAAATTGACAAATTATTCACTAGCAATGCAAAAAAGGTTTAAAAAAGCCGCAAGTCCCAAGCGACCATACGATTGGGAAACTATACAGATACAAATAATTTCCCGTAAGCCAGCCGCTCGACACCCCTTCCCATTGCTATGGCGGGGCCGGGGGCGGTGCTCCGAGTATTCTACTATGAATCCAGTCCCCAGAGTACTGTTGGGCAAGCGAAAAAAAAAAAAAATATAAAAAAATACTATTTTCACATACTGGAACAATATCAAATATGACGTGTATTGGTTAACTTAATGGCCAACTATATTGTAAAGCATCCAAAGCCCCATCAAGGCTCATCATCTATTGGAGGTCCCTTACACTCCCTTTAAAAATCACCAAAATACACAGAACACAAATGGGAAAAAAATTACTCAAAAAACCAGAAACAATGGCCATACTCACTGCTAGAAAAAGCTGAGATGTGTATAAACAACAGCACAGAGGCACGCACAAACCCCCATGCTATTAGAGAAACAATCCCAGGTGCAGCTGATGGGTGGTAAAACCATACATCTCCTCCACTAGGTGGAATGAAAGCTGAACATTAAAATTGACATCAATTAAACTTAGCATGCAAAAAGTAAAAAAGCCCGCAGCTACCATATTCCTGTTGGGAAACTATACAGATACAATAAATACCCGTAAGACAGCCGCTCGCACACCTTCAATGCATGGCGGGGGGGGGGCGGCTGATGGGTATTCTACTTGCATCCAGTCCCAGTACTGTTGGGCAAGGAAAAAATAAATAAAAACTATTTTCACATAATGGAACAAATATTCAAATATGAGGTATTGGTTAACATCAATGGCCACTAATATTGTAAGCCTCCAAGGCCCCATCAAGGCCTTAATGGTCATACATTATAGATGGGCCCATTATGTTAAACAATACCTCATATTTGATATTGTTATCCAAGTATGTGAAAATAGTTTTTTTTTTTTTTTCCACCTTGCCCAAACAGTAATGGGGGACTGGCAGGCACTAGTTTAGTAGAATAGAATAACAGCAGCAGCCCCCCAACCCATTGAATGGAAGGAGTTCGCAGTAGGCGGCTGGCTTACGGGGCCTATTTTTGTTTAGGTTTAGTTTCCCAAAGTCCTGGGGTATCTGCGGCTCCTTTTTTTACTTTGTTGCACAATTGCCTATCCTAATGTGATTAGATCGTCAATTCTAAAGGTGCAGCTTTCAGTCCAATAGTGGTCGGAGTTGTATGGGGTTACCACCCATCAGCTGCACCCTGGGTAATTTTTCTCTTATTGCATGGGGTGTGATGCATGCCTCCTTTGCTGTGTTTGTCTATATATGCTTTTTCTTGCTTGTGAGTTTGGACTATTGGGGCTGGGGGTATGGTGGTTAGGGGGGACACATGGGGCGCCGTGCGACAATTATCAATCAAGTTTACCCTCGTGTAGTTTTAGGGGCTTGGATCTCTCACCTTCCTCATGATCAAGGAATACCCACTCGAGGTCACCGAGATTTTCCATGAGCGCCCAGAACGATGTCGATTGACAGTCATTTTGTTTTTCTTCCATTTTTCTAACTATTTTGCACAAACAGTTGTCTAATCCTCTCTCCCAGCGTCTTTACTTTGGTTTTGTCAGTCCCATTCAGCTTTGTTTGCAGGTCTAGAATTTGTCCACCGGACATCCTTAGATAAAGCTTTCTAGGTCTTTCCAATGTTGTAGCAGGTTTGAGTCTGTACATGATTGAGTCTGTGGACAGGGAACCTGGTCTTTCATAAAGGTGACTTTTTATGACCAGATGGTCTTTAATGCAGAGGTAACGACCCGTTGTATTATGGGAAAGTGATTAATGGGCTGATGTAAGGCATGGACGAATAGAAATTATTTTTGGTCGGGTAGGGTATACTTTAAAGTTCAGTTTTTCTCATTCAGGGTTTAGGCATTTTTTCTATTATGGGTTTTTTGTGTTCGTATATGGGGGGATCGTGATTGAGGTTGGGGCGGTGTAGGGGTGAGAGATTGGTGTATTTTCATGTTAAGTCCCATCATTATTTTTTTAGGTCTGTTTCATGGCTGTGGTCAGATGCCGGCACAAACTCTTACACATCCAGTAGGAATCACTTAATATATTTATTTTATTTTATTCAAGGTTTTACTGTAGTTTAAGTAGATTCTAGAATAGTCTAAAAGAGACCTACACTTTATATTAAAAATTTCCGGGCATGCCTGGATATATATGTGCTGATTCCTTTATTCGTTGCGCTATTCTTTCGAAGTCACGTATTTACATGTCGTAGTGCTCACATTAGACCACATCGTATGAAACTGTCTAGGTCCTAACAAGCTAACTTTGGTGCCTATAGACATCCCAATCAAGAGTTCCTCTTCTCATTTTTACCTAATGCACTGTACTTGAAATGAAAAGGGTGCGCGCCCTGATTGGCTTGTTCATGGGTAACAAAGTGAATTTTAGACCTAGACAGTTTTCATACATGTGGCCAATATTGTGAATAAGGCTGAACAATGTCGCTGCACAGTTCACTTGGTCTCTTCCTGGCATTGATCTGTATGGTGGGTGCAGGATAAAAAGGGCAAACTGAAGTTGATGAGTCCATCACAATCATGTGTTCTGATTTTTAGCGAGCTAGGCACAGTAGTATACATTTCATTTACCCTAGAACATATGGTGTAACTTTAGACGGGCGTGTTAGATGGGGACTGGTCCTTCACTTTTTTCTGGGTTGGGATGGTCCCCCCAAACTTTTTAGCCAATCAATCAAATTTTATTCCACTGTGAAAGCCATGAGAATACGGTTTAAGTGGGGAGCGCCAGAGCAAAGGGGAGACAGAAAGGTCTAATAACCTCTTTGCCCTATATTTCTAGTGATTCTTGGTGGGGACAGAAGAAGTAGGTAGCAGCTCTAAGTCGTCAGAGTGCGGACGTGAGGAGGCTGTGCTGTTTGGGAAAGAAGGAGGAGTCTGCAGGGGCTTGCTTCTCACCAATCAGATCGACTGCTCAGTCCAGCACAATATTTATCTGGGGCTGCTCGTAGGTATATTTCCCTCCCATTGTTATACCATTTCGCCATCATGCTCCAGCTATACATCAGAGAAGATGAGAAGTCTGCACCAGATATACAGGGAAGACAGGTCATAGGGACAGGGGACCAAGGGTGCATGTCGTGTAGGGTATGTTTACTGTACTATATGTGGGAAATGTGTATATATTCTAACCAGCCATGTGTCTAGAATGTCACTTCTTCCCTGCTATTTCGACCACGGAGGAAATTGACCACGGAATCGGGGCCAGGCCCTGACTATGGGACTGGCCAGCACATTCTTCTAAAACACTGGCATTATTCAGGACAGCCCCAGTCGCGCACAGTACAGCCCGCTATTAGCACGTGTGAGCATACCTTATGGGTTCATTCCATGCAGATAGTTAATGACATGCTGATTCTGGCCGTGGTTCACGTGCTGGATCTGCATCAGTAACCGGCGTCCAGATCTAGCAGCGAAGCTGATTTACCATTTCACCCCTATGTAAAAGCAGTGCCGTAGTTTAGATGACACTGAATTTTACTGGAGTATTTTTTCGCCGCGCATAATTAGTCAGCGCTCTACTCAGGTATTTCTTCATGGCGTTCTTCACGCACCTAAACAGCAATATAAGGATAGGAGGGAATGAGAAAGTAGAATTCTACTCAGGCAGCCTGGGTCGTAACCTCGACTAGGGGAATTACTGTTGTAGTCTGTTTGAATGCCGTCGTAACTTCCTCACAAGCATATGACCTGTCCTGTGCCGTAATATTAAACTATTCAAAAATAACCCGTAATCGGGTATAAATCTCCACCTTAAGTTGTTGTGTGTTTGCATGTGTCAATATTTTGTATAATATACACTTTAATTTCAGGGGACAGCCGGAACTTTTGTCTAATGTAGTCTATGGATACAAGCCCTTGTCGTAATGTATCTTAATTCTCTGGGCTTACAGTGTGTATTGTGAATCTCCTGACCGGTTCAAATGATTATTGCTGTTATTAGTCTGCGGGCCTAACGGCACATAGTGTTAAACTAATTTCTGAGGTACACATGGGTAATCATAGTATTCTCTTGGGTATAGTGCTGTAATGATAACTTTCTCGTGTATGGTGTGATAATTAAATCTCTGGGGTAATAAGGTGTGTAATGTCTATAATCTCTAGGGTACAGTGTAGGTAATAGTAACTCTATCGTGATCTGGGATGTATAAAGGTATTCATACAACTCGGGATTAGGTAGTGATTAGGATTGTAATCTCTGGGGTTTATCAGGTGTTTATTGTAATCTCTGTGTGTATGTTTGTTAATGTAATTCATGGTGGTAAATAGTTACAGTATTTTATGGCTTTTCTAGGGTTCAGGGTGGTTTTGAAATGTTAGAGTGTGGGGTGTCACTGGGTTGGTGTGTGTGTGGCGGGTGCAGTCTTGGGGCTTGGTACTGGGATTTGCGGGACTTGGGTGGTTGGGATTGGGCTATGGGCGGGCATAGGGTGAGTTGGTTTTGTCTGTGCGGAAGGGGTGCCTAGTGTCGTGATGTCATTTCGTGTGTATTCAGTTGGCATGTAATTTTTTTTTGGCGGGGTTGTAACAAGTATGTCGTAATAATACGGGTCTATACTTGGGTAGTCTTGGCGTGTTCGGGGGGAGGCGGTGGGGAACGCATTTCGGGGGTTGTATAAAAAAAATATTAATGGTAGTAGTGATGGGGAATTAGGAGGGTACACGTGAAACGTGAAATTTGCATGCATTGCACAACATTTTTTATTTCCATTTAGAGGGGGAAATATTATAGGTGGGATGGTTCACGATTTATTGACTGGGAGATGCTTTTTTCGTCCCAGTCCGGCTCTAAAAATTCAGTAATTACGGTCGACCGTCAACTCATATCCTTTCGGATGCCACAAAAAGTGTCTGCCATTAATGGGACTCAACGACCTATATCCCTGGGCCTGCTGGAGGATGCTCACACACGCAACTCCACTCAGTAATCCTCCTTGCTAGGTTCAGGGGGCCGCGTCATGACAGGCAGAAGAGAGGAGAGGGAAGAACCCCCCAGCCCCCAGAGAGAAGGGAAGGGAGGGGCAAGTGAAAGGGAAGGCAACCCGTGATGTAGGGAGGCGATAGGAAGATTAGAGGACTATGAGGGGGGCAAATTGGTCCCCCCCCCACTTCTTGAATCAAAGGTTATCGCACTAGGCCATTGTAATTATCACCTTGCGGATAAGGGCCAAACATTGTCCTTTGAGTTATTAGCTGTGGGCGATGGCACTTGTCCAGGCTGTGCTCCGTGCTCATCGTCGTGGGTTTGGGGCTCATATGTGTTCTTCTTGACTGGTTGAGGCTAGGGAGCGGACAATTGGGTTGTGTTGTCTGTTTTAGGATCAGGGACTGGTAGCTTTGCATGTCCGTAAGTCATGTGACATATGATTTATACTTTTTTTTTTTTTTTTTTACATGAGGATAGTATGTGATTTTTATTTTAGTTTTTTTTTTTTTTACTTTTTTTATTTCAGTTTATTTTATTTCACTTTTTCACTTTTTTTATTTCACTTTTTCACATTTTCTTTTTACATGTTCTAGTCTGGGACTGGACTAAGTGATCGCTGGATCGCAGTTATAATACATTGCAGTACATGACTATACTGCAATGTATGCACAACGATAGCTGCCACAAGCAGGGCCCTCGGGCAAGTCCTATCGGTCAAGATAGGACAACCTCGAAACTCATTGCTAGGACTGAGAGCTATCATGGCCAACCAATTGGAATCCAGCAAGTCAAGGACAAATCTAACCCGAGTCCTGATGATAGACAAGAGGGACCTCCTTCCACTTTTAAATCCATTACATGCTGCAGTCACTATAAACCCCGGCATCTACTGGTTTTGGATCCGTTTTTAGATCCGTGTTCAGATCCTTGTTTCGGACCGTAAACGGACCCAAACACGAGTCTAAAATGTGCAGTGTGATTTTACATTGCTTTTCATGTAAAATACGCATTGGCGTTCAGACGGGTGATCAACAATGCGTCTTTCGGATCCGTTCAAAGAATTGTCATGTCAATTGTTGATCCATTTGATGCAGCAGACACCCTGTTTAAAACTATAGGGTGCGATCCTGCTGCAGCCAAAACACATCCAAACACGCACCTGCATGTTGGATGCGTTTTGGGTCTGATATGGGAATCTAAAATATCCCCAGGCTTTGTTTGTGCGTTGTCCAAATTATAAATTAACTCAAAAGTGTATGTGCACATACATCGTCGAAAGAACAAGAGACATTCCCCAAAATGGCAGTGTATCCTTTCTCCTTTATTGAAGGCTTGGCAAACAGTTTTATAAATTTGGCAGTAATCTATGCAAAACAGTTATATCTCTATTGGTTAATACCTTTTAGTCATCTGTGTTAGGTCGGCGCACCATAGCCCTCCGTGATATCGGAGCCATATGCTCCTAGATGTCTTGGTTCTTTGGCCTCGTATAACAGTAACCGAGCTTTATTCTCAGTTACTGGCTATTTTCAGTACCCTGATGACGCCACAAGTAAGGTAGAAACATGTTGGGACATTATTGTTAACTGAGATTTTGTATTGTACTCACCAGTATAGGGTTTAATAGGGGCTTTGCATAGTAGGGCTAGCTTCCTGTACAGGGTCGCTCTTTATTGGAGCGGGTGCCCTATTTTTGCTAGATAGGGACCTATGGTAGATATGTAGGATTGCAATAGGGACAGTGATATTGTTCCAATACCATATACCTACCGTTTTATGTGCACTTTTGATTATATGTTTTGGGTCATTGTTTGCTCTATAGAGATTTTTTTAATCTTATTGAAATAAATGTTATATTTTAGATACACTTTCTCCTAATTGTTGTTGAGCTGTTGATATGGGAATCTAAAATATCCCCGGGCTTTGTTTGTGCGGTGTCCAACTTATAAATTAACTCAAAAGTGTATGTGCACATACATCGTCGAAAGAACAAGAGACGTTCTCCAAAATGTCAGTGTATCCTTTCTCCTTTATTGAAGGCTTGGCAAACAGTTTTATAAATTTGGCAGTAATCTATGCAAAACAGATATATCTCTATTGGTTAATACCTTTTAGTCATCTGGGTTAGTAACACCTCTTTTATAATTATTCATGTATTATAACAATCACCTCATTAATAATCATTAATAAGCATCTTTACTGGTCAGTACTAAAATCACACCTCTAATTATGCTGATTATTCTAAATATTTGTGAACGCTATTTAGCATGTATGACGTAGTGATTCGGTGATAATCTAAAGGTCAGTGTTTCTATTGCGCATGCCAGAACAACAAAACTATTGACAAAGCTACTAACCTCTGTTCTAGACATATAGCCTGGCTGTCCTTGGTTATCCAAGATATAAACCATTATTTACACTTTGTTGGAGTCTGTGTCTGATATTGTCTCAGACAATACAAGGACACAAGCACTTATGGAAGAATACTGATCATTAGAAATTGCTACACTTTTAACCCTATATTAAAGAACTTTAGAATTTATTAACTTCCATATCAGGTCCGATTGACGCAGCGCTTTTGAATGCTATTTTCGGATCCAAAACACCGTGTGAACATACCCTAAGGGGTTCAACACCCAGGACAGGAGTGCCCCTTTTTTGGCTAATTTCTGTTTTGGGAGCTCTATTGCCTCGTGGGCACGTGTTTGAGGCCCCTGCCGTAGACCCAGGTTCATCAGTAGCTCAGAAGTATCTTAGTGGGGCCCCTGTGTATGGCTCCCCAGCAGTTTGCTGTTGTAAACACAATTATGCGCTAGTGGCACCAGGAAGGTTAAACTCATATCAATGGCAATGAGCCTATAGTAAAAAAAAAAAAACACTTATGTAAACCTCCCGCAGAGTCCTTCATTTAAAATAATGATATGACCTGGCATATAAATTAACCATTTCTGTCGTATATGAAATTGACTTGCAAGGTTGCCTCTACTACACTAGACCACCAGGGAGAATTGAAACACTCCTTATTTCCTGGTGTCTACACTGCAGTGAGTTGAGTTCAATAAATCAGTACATTTATTTTTTATGGTTTTTAGAGTTTAGGTTGAAACACTTGCATTAATTAGCCACCCCGGTTTATTAGCATGTTCTTCCAGGAGCATATGGCTTTCATCATTTTCCATTAATAATCTGTTTCTATTCTACTGAGCAATTTTGCACCTGGGTGACTGATATTGTTAGTGATAATGCACAGCCAGAGAAGATGCTAGCTGACAGTGTTTTAGGATGTGATATGTCAAGTCGCACATCGTCCTCAGTCATTTCTTCTTCTATGTGATGTGCTATATGCAAAGAGACAGAGACCTACCGGCTAAAAGATTTAGGTCAGATTTGAATAGCAAATTCAATAGAGTTTGGCAGATATAAGCTGACAGTGCAGAAAAGTAATACGTGTCACAGCGCTCTAACGGGTTTTTTTCAGAAGTTACAATTACTCTACAAGGGACATCTCACCAGTTTTTTTCTTCTTACAAAATAATATCTTACTGCCCAAGATCTGTCACATCTCGCCCCTGTATCACAGACAGCGTGCGTTACTTCCCTAAAGACACAAAAACAGTGCTAGAATTTTTTTCATATTCTTCTAGTTGGCTGTTGTTCACCTATGATATAATTCTTTGGAAGTGAAAGAAAGGAAGATAGAAAAATAAATATGGGATTTTTCTGAATGGAGAGAATGTAAAGAGATCTGGAGTCATAAACGTTATTGACCAACCACCAAGTCATAATATATGTGCCTTCCCTTCAATGAAACATGTCAGCTGGGTTCAGGCTCGGACTGGGCCGCCGGGGGACCGGTGAATCCCCCGGTGGGCCCCCGCCCCCCCGAGCCGCTGTGGGCCCCGAGGCAGTGCCTTCGCCCCCGGGGCCCGTCCCACCGCATCCGGTCCCCCCTGGCCGCACGGGCCCTGCGTCCCGAGCGCCAGAGACCGTGCCCGTTTACAGCCAGGACTAATGTCCCCGACTCCGGGAGGCTGCCCGGTGTCAGCGGAGTGTGCACGCCACAAGCGCTTACATACGCTCCGCAGATCCTCCCCTGGCAGTCCTGAAGGGTAGTACCTTCATCCTGCCGGGCCCCGCCGCTCCTACTCGTGGCGTAGGCTCGCGAGGTGAACGGCCCTTCACCGCGCCGCCTATGCAGGTCGGCAGGAGCCGACGGTAGAGCTCGGAGCTTGCAGGAGCGGGAGCCGGAGACAGGTAACTGGTTGTTTTTTTTTTGGTGGTTTTTTTTTTTTTAAACTATCTAAGGGGGGCTCTGACTACTAAAGGGGGGCCCTAACTACAAAGGGGGCCCTGACTACTAAAGGGGGCCCTGACTACAAGGCCCCTGACGCTAAGGGGGCCCTTGAACTACTAAAGGAGGCCCTGAACTACTAAAGGGGGCCCTGTCTATCTAAAGTGGGCCCTGGACCTACTAAAGGGTGCCCTGGCTTACTAATGGGGCCCTGGCAACTTAATGGTGGGCCCTTGACTACTAAAGGGGGGCCCTGCTGACACTAAAGGGGGGCCCTTGACTACTACAGAGGGGCCCTGAATACATAAAAGGGGGCCCTGACTCAACTAATGTGGTTCATGACTACATAAAGGATGGCCCCTGGCTACATCAAAAGTGGGCCCCTGACTAACTAAGGGGAGCCCTGACTTCATAAAGGGGCCCTGCACACCAAAAGGGCCCTGACCTAACCTAAGGTGGCCCTGACTACCTAAAGGGGGGCCCTGACTACCTCAAGGAGGGCCCTGACTAACTAAGGTGGCCCTCACTACCTAAAGGGGGCCCTGGCTGCCTAAATACTAAAGGGGGCCCTGACTACCTACACACTAGTTAAGGGGGTCTTAGGCTACCTACACATCAATGCTAAAGGGGGGCCCCTGACTTACGCGTGCCTGCACAATAGCTAAAGGAAGGGGTGGGGTGACTTACTGCACACGTATCTGAAAGTATGGCCCCTAACTATCTGTATTCTACCTACAAAGAACCCTTTAACTTGCCTGTATACTAACCAATCCCCCTGAAGGAGACCCCTTAACTGCCTGTATCACTATTTCTTAAAAGGAGGCCTTAACGCCTCTATACTACCAAAATGAGACACCCTAACTCCTGTTATATTACCTAAAGGAGGCCATACTGCTGTATACTACCTAAAGGAGACCCCTAAACCGTGCTGTATACTATCAAAATGAGAGGCCTTAACTGCCCTGTATACTACTTCGAAGGGTAAGCCTAACTGCCTGTATACTCACATAAAGGGGGTCCCTTACTGCTTGAAGCCTAATAAAGGGGAACCCTAACAACCTACAGCTTAGCCAAACAGGGGCAACCACCTACCAAAGCCTACCTAACAGGGGTCCACCACCTAACTGAAGAACGATCTACTTTCTCTAACTGGTCCCTGCTTATCTACCCAGGGGGCTATTTACCTACACACCTGTGGCTAGTACTCACCAGGCTGCCTGAGGCGGCCTAACCCACTTATCCAGCGGCGGGGTCTACCTACCTACAATAGGGCCTAGTCTAGTTACCTGGGCTTGCCTTTTTTGCCTACCTACTTAGGGTCCTTTGTCCCTACCTACCTGTAATATAAGTGAGAGGGCATGCAGCCACATCGCTGTAGCAGTTATCTCCAGAGTGTTAGTCCACTCCCCACCCTCCAACCCCTTAGGATACTATGCCTCTAAGTTATGCTTGTACCCCCTCTCTCTCCCATCTCAAACCCGACCCCTGGAAGATTTTGTACAGAGGTGGGAATAGGTTAAAGAGGGTCTGAAAAAGTGAGGATTCTAAAATTTGTTGTGCAATTTTCTGGCAGGGATGATTTGTGGTCGGACAAGTCATCCATGATGTGAGGAACGGAAGCTGATAAAAAGGTAATAGAACGACTACATGAGAAAGAGAAATGACTCATAAGAATGAAGACGTCACCGGTGAGTCCCTTGATTTCAGGGGTTATTTTTTTTTTTTTTTTTTTTTTTACGTTCTATATTGGATCAGTGCGTATTCACTGTAATGTGATTGACCTGAGCTGGTTCTGAACACTATGGTGGTCACTATATGAATGCAGTGTGTAGTTATACCTGATCTGGTGTCCTGACCTCTATGTTTTGTCTAAATGGCGGGTTTTGTAAGATTATACCTGAGCTGGTGTCTGATTTCTATATGGAACTCTATAATGGTGGTGTTGAAGGTTATACCTAAGCTGGGTGTCTGACCTCTAAGTGGATTTCTATAGGCAAGTGTTGTAAGGTTAGAGCCAGAGCTTTGTCTTACCGTCAATGGGTCATCTGATATGGAGGTGTTGTAGGTTTATAAATACCTAAGCTGTGTCTGACCTCTAAGTGTGGTTTCTATATGCAGTTTGTAGGTTTATACCTAGCAGGTGTCCCTGACCTCTATGTGTCTCTATATGGCATTGTTGTAGGTTATACCTGAGCTTTGTACTGACCTTCTATGTGGTACCTATATGTGTGATTTGTAGGTTATACCTGATCTTCGGTGTCTGACCTTATGTGGGTCTCAATATGGCAGTGTGGTAGGTTAAGTCCTGAGCTGGAGTCTGACCTCTATTGGATCTCTATATGGCGGTGTTTGTAGGTGTATATACCATGAGGCTGTGGTCTGACCTCTAATGTGGTCTCTAATATGTCAGTGATGTAGGTTTATTGCCTGAGCTGGTGTATGACTTCTATGTGGTCTCTATATGGCGGTGTTTAGGTTATACCTGAAGCAGGTGTCTGAGACCTGCATGTGTTGTCTCTATATGGCAGTGGTTGTAGGTTTATGGCCCTGACTGTGAGTCTGACCGTCAATGTAGTCACTATATGGCGGTGTTGATAGGTTATAATGGGCATAAGTTATATTGGCTGTGATCATGTGTCCCTGATTGTAAAAGAGAGGTAAACCCACCCCGTGGATCGAGTTTAGTACTTTTACTTTCGTTACTGGTGTTTTATTTTAGAAAGAGATGAGGTGCCTTGACCAAGTGAAACGTGGAGGAGGATATGTATGTGGGTGGACGGGGGATATTTGTATTGGTGGGTAGGGGGATAATTGATATGTGGGTTGGAGAGGATATTGTATGTGGGTGGGAGGGGGATATTGTAATGTGGTGGAGGGGGATAGTTGTATTTGGGTGGAGGGGGAATATTTGTATGTTGGGTGGAGGTGGATATGTATGTGGGGTGGAGTGGGGATATTGTATGTGGGTGGAGGGGATATTGTATGTGGGTGAGGGGGAAATCGTGTATGTGGTGGAGGGGGATATTGTATAGTGGGTGGAGAGGTATAGTGTAATGAGGGTGAGGGGGACTAGTGTATGTGGGTAGTAGGGGGATATTGTATTGTGGGTGGATGGTGATATGGTATGTGGGTGGAGGGGATATTGTATGTGTGGTGGAGTAGTGAAATTGTATGTGGGTAATGTTTTTGCACACGTGTAATTATGTGTAAAAATGGGCTCGATTATGTCCGAGAGGCCGTAATATTTTCCCATGTTCAGTTTAGGTGGGTAAGATCGATTCCCCTGTGGGGCCCAGACCACCACCATCCAACACCGCTGATTTTTATACTCGCCCTAAATCGAGACAGGATGTTGATAGAGAGAACAGAGCTCTGTGATATATAAGGGGTTATATGATAGAGGGAGAGAAGCAGAGCTCTGTGATATATAGGGTTATATGATAGAGGAGAGAAGCTGAGCTCTGTGATACAGCATAATAGGGGTTATAATGATAGAGGAGCCTGAGCTCTTTGATATATACGGGTTATATGATAGAGGAGAGAACTGAGCTCCTGTGATATATAGAGGTGTTATGATAGAGGAGAGAAGCTGAGCTCTGTGAAAAATCGTGTAATATGATAGAGGGACGTCAGAGCTCTGTGTCTGTATTTGAGTTATATGAATAGATGAGTGATGAGCCGAGCTCTGATAGATAGGGTTATATGACAGAGTAGAGGAAGCTTAGCTCTGTGATATATTAGGATAAATTATAGAGGGAGAAAAGCTGAGCTCTTGATATAATAGGGTTGTCTGATAGATGAAGAAGCTGTGCTCGTGATATATAGGGGTTTATATGATAGAGGTAGGAGCTGAACTCATTGTGATATGCATGTTATATGAGAGAGGTAGAGGAAGCCGAGCTCTGTGATACATAGGGTTTTATATGATAGAGGAGAGAATCTGAGCTCTTGATATATACGGTTTAAATGATAGAGGAAGAGAAGCGAGCTCCTGAGATATATACAGTTTGTATGATAGAGGAGGATAAGGCTTGCTCTGTTGATAGAGAGGGTTTTTAAAAGATAGAGGAGAAAAGCCTTAGCTCTGTTGATATATAGGGTTATATGATAGAGGAGAAGAAGCTGAGCTCTGTGATATATGTGGTTGATCATGAATAGGAGTGAGGGAAGCCGAGCTCTGTTACACAAAAAGGTTTATAGTATAGAGGATAGAATCAGAGCTCTCTGATATCTAGGGTTAATGATAGAGGAGAGAAGCTGAGCTCTGTGATATATAGGTTTATATGATAGATGGATAGGAGCTTACTCTTGATGTATAGGTGTTAATTATAATAGAGAGAGGAGCTGAGTCACTGTGCTATATAGTTTTATATGAATATTAGGGATAGAAGCGTGATCTCTGTGATACATAGGTATATGAAAGAGAGAGAGAAGCTGAGCTCTGTGATATAAGGGTTAAATTATAAGGGGAGAGAAGCTGAGCTCTGTGATATATAGTTTATAATAACAATGAGAGGATGCGAGCTCTGTGATATATAGGGTTATATGATAGAGGAGAGGAGCCAAGCTCTTGGTGAATATGGGGTTATATGATAGAGTAGGGAAGCCGAGCTCCTGTGACAAGCATAGGGTTATATGATAGAGGAGGAGAAAGCTGAGCTCTGTGATATATAGGCTTATAGTGATAGAGGAGAGAAGCTTAGCTCTGTTATTTATAGGGTTATATGATAGAGGGAGAGAGAGCTGAGCTCTGTATGCGTATAGGGTTATATAATAGAGGATGAGACTGAGCTCTGTGGAGTAAATAGGGGTTAATATGATAGAGGGAGAGGAAGCTTAGCTCGTGTGATATATAGGTTATTACATGATAGAGGTAGAGGACAGAGCTCTGTGCTATATATGTTATATGAAAGAGGAGAGTTGCTGATCTCAGTGATATATAGGGTTATTGATAAGGACAGGAGCTGATCTCTGTCGATATATAGCGTTATATGAAAGAGG
This sequence comes from Phyllomedusa bahiana, assembly GCA_025379985.1. Classification (NCBI taxonomy): domain Eukaryota; kingdom Metazoa; phylum Chordata; class Amphibia; order Anura; family Hylidae; genus Phyllomedusa; species Phyllomedusa bahiana. Next base: position 31,072 of record JAODAL010007233.1, read on the forward strand.
AGAGGATCTGAGCTTTGTGATATATAGGGTTATATAAAGAGGTGAGAATCTGAGCTCTTTGATACATAGAGTATAGGATAGAGGAGATAAAGTTGAGCTCTGTTATATATAATGGTTGAATATATATAGAGGGAGAGAAGCGAGCTCTAGATATATAGGGTTATTTGATTTAGGAGAGGAGCTGAGCTCTGTGACATAAATGGCTATATGATGGAGGATAGTAGCGAGCTTCTGTGATATATCGGGTTATTATGATAGAAGAAAGAAGCTGAGCTCTGTGATATAATTAGTTGTTGTATATAAACAGGATGAGAGGACTGAGCTCATGTGATAAATAGGGTAATATGATAGAGGGAGAGAAAGCTGAAGCTCTGTTGAATTATATAGGGTTAAATGATAGAGGAGAAGAAGCTGGTCTGTGATATAAAATGTTTTATAAAATAGAGGATAGGAACTAGCTCTTGATATATAGGGTTATATGATAGAGGAGAGAAGCTTGAGCTCTGTGATATATATGTTATATAAAAGGAGCAGGAGCTGAGTACTCTGTGAATATAGGGTTTATATGATATCGGAGAGAAGCTGAGTCTGTGTGATATATAGGTTAAATGATAGAGGGAGAGGATCTGAGCTCTGTGATATATAGGGGTTAGTATGAATAGAGGGAGAGAAGCTGTACTCTGTGATATATATGGTTGATAGTGATAGAAGGAGAGAAGCTGAGCTCTGTGATATAATAGGAGGGCTATATGATAGAGAGAAGAAGCGGCGCTCTGAGATATATAGGTTATATGATAAGAGGAGAGTGAGCCGAGCTCTGTGATACATTAGGGTTATATGATAGAGGAGAAACCTGAGCTCTGTGATATTACGGTTACAATGATAGAGAGAGGAAGCGGAGCACTGTGATATATAATCGTTGTTATGATAGACAGAGAAGCTTAGCTCTGTGATATATAGGGTTTTAATGATAGAGGCGAGAAGCTGAGGCTCAGTTGAGTATATATAGGGTTATATGAAGAGGAAGGGCCAAGCTCTGTGATGATATGGGGGGTTGATATAATAGTAGAGGGATAGGCCGATCTCCTGAGATACCGATAGGTTATATGGAAAAGAGGAGAGAAGCTGAGCTCTGTGATTATATAGGGTTTAAATGATAAGAGAAGAAGCTGACTCTGTGATATATTAGGGGTTTTAGTATGTATAGAGGGAGAGGAGCTGAGTTCTGTGATGTATAGGGTTATTATATAGGAGAGGAGCTGAGCTCTGTGAGATATAGGGTTATATGATAGATGGGAAGAAAGCTGAGCTATCTGTGATATTAGGGTATATATGAGTAGAGGGAGAGGAGCTGATCTCTGTGATATAAAAAAGGGTTATATGATAGGTAGAGAAGCAGAGCTCTGTGAAAATATAGGGGTTATATGAATAGAGGAGAGGAGCTGACGCCTGTGATATATAAGGATATATGATATAGTAGAGAGCTGAGCTTTGTGAGGATATAGGATTATAATTATAAGGAAGAGAAGTGAGCCTTGATAAATAAGTGTTATACTAATAGAGGAGAGGAGCTGATCTCTTAGATATATAGGGTTATATGATAGAGTGGTAAGAGAATGCTAAGCTCTGTGATATATAGGGTTATATGATAGAGGTAGAGGACTGAGCTCTGTTGAGTATATATAGTGTTTAAATGATAGAGGGAGAGACGCTTGAGCTCTGTGATATATAGTGGTTATATAATAGAGGGAGAGAAGCCAGAGCTCTGTTAAATAGTAGGGCGTTATAATGATAGTGAGAGAGAACTTGAGCTCTGTGATATATAGGTATAACATGATATGAGTAGAGGAGCCGAGCTTCTGTGTACCATAGGGTTTATATATAGAGGAGAAGTAGAGCTGAGCTCTGTGAATGATACGGTTAATGATAGAGGAAGAGAAGCCGTAGCTCATGTATATATACGGTTGTATGATATGAAGGAGAAGCTTAGCTCTGTGATAAATAGGTTTCTATGATAGAGGAGGATAAGCTGAGTCTCTGTGATTATTATATAGTTTAATGATAGAGGAGAGGAGATGAGCCCAACTCTGTGATCTATGGGGTTTATATAATAGAGGAGTGGAAGCCCGAGCCACTGTATACAAAGGTATCTGATGATAGAGGAGAGAGCTGTAGCTCTGTGATATAAGGGTTATATGATAGAGGAGAGAAGCTGAGCTCTTGTGATATATAGGTTATATATAGAGGGAGAGGGAGCTGTAGTTCTGTGATGTATAGGGTTATATAATAGAGGAGAGCACTGAGCTTCTGTGATAATATAGGGTTATATGATAGAGGGAAGGAGCTTAGAGCTCTGTGATATATAGGCGGTTATATGAATAGAGGAGAGAATGCAGAGCTTTTGAAAATATATGGGTATAGTATAGAGGAGAGAGCTGAGCTTTGTGATATATAGGATTAAATTATAAGGAGAGAATCTGAGCTCTGTGATATATAGTTTATAATGATAGAGGAGAGAAGCTGAGCTACTAGTGATATATAGGGTTATATAAGAAGGAAGAGCTGAGCTCTGTGATATAATTAATGTTATATAACAGAGGAGTGAGGACTGAAGACTGTGGGATATATAAGAGTTATATGATAGAGGCGAGAATCTGAGCTCGAGTGAAATCATAGGGTGTATTAATTAGTAGAGGTATAGGAGCTGAGCTTCTGTGATATATAGTGTTAGTATGATAGAGGAGAAGAATCTACTTCTGTGATATATAAGGTTATATGATAGAGTATAGGAGCAAGCTCTGTGATATAATAGGTTATAATGAAAGAGGAAAGCTGAGCTCCTGTGATATATAGGGTTATTTATGATAGAGAGAGAAAGCTGAGCTCTTGGTGTTACATAGGGGTATATGATAGATGTAGATAAGCTGATCTCTGTGATATATATGGTTATTAAGATAGATGAAAGAAGCTGAGCTCTGTTATATATGAGGGTTATATGATATGATGGAGAGAGCTGAGCTCTGTGATGTATAAAGGGTTATAGATAAGGGTAGAGAAGCTGAGCTCTGAGAATATATAGGTTAAATGATAGAGGGAAGGACTGAGCTCTGTGATATATATGGATTAAATGATAGAGTGGAGATAGATCGAGCTCTGTGTGATATACTAAGTTTATATGATAGAGGAGTAGAAGCATGGAGCTCTGTGATATATAGGGTTTAATGAATGAGGAAGTACATGAGCTCTGTGATATATAGGGTTATATATAGAGTAAGGAGCATGAGTCTCTTGATAATAGGGGTTATATGATAGAGGGTAGAGGAGCTGAGCTCTGTGATATATAGGTTATACTGATATAGAAAGAAGCGAGCTCTGTGATAAATATTGGTATATGATAGAGGGAGAGGAGCTGAGCTCTGTGATTGGATATAGTATAGGGTTAAATGATAGAGGGAGAGAAGCTGAGCTCTGTGATATATAAGGGTTATATGATAGAGGAGAAGAAGCTGAGCTCTGTGATATATAGTGATATATGAGAGGATAGGAGCTAGCTCTGTGAATTATGGGTTATATTGTTATAATGAGAGAGCTGACTATGTGAATATAAGGGTTTATGAAAGATGAAAAGTCTGAGCTCTGGTGATATATAGTGTTATATGATAGAGGAGAGAAGCAGAGCTCTGTGGAAGTATAGGGTTATATGATAGAGGAATTAAGCAGAGTCTCTGGTGATATATAGGTTATATGATAGAAATGTGGAGAGAAGCTGAGCTCTTTGATGTATGTTGGTGTTAATATGTATAGAGGGAGGGAGAAGCTGAGCTCTGTATAAAAAGTGTGTATATGATGAGAGGAGAGAAGCTGAGCTCTGTGATTATATATGTTTTATGAAAGAGGATAAGAAGCTAGCTCTGTGATATATAGGTTATATGAAAGAGGGAGAGAAGCTGAAGCTCTGTGATTATAGGGTTATATGATAGAGGGAGAGGAGCTGAGCTCTGTGAATATAGGGTATATGATAGAGACAGAGTTTCTGTGGATATATAGGGATATGTGAAGAGAAGAGAAGCTGAGCTCTGTGATAAACTAATTTTCCTGTGAAAAACAAATTTATGGAATTGTTATTGATGTCTTCCAAAGAAAGGGGTATATCTTAAGTCTCCCCCCCCCCCCACACACACACATGCCAAGAGACAGTCGTCTATATAATGACCATACCACTTGATGTGAGGGGAAAAAGAGTTGGATACATGGAACAAAAATGACTCCCCACTTACTGCCATAAAAATATTGGCTAGTGAGGGGATGAGGGTGAGAAGCGGGCCCCAGGGATGCTACCTGATTTTGGAGATACAGTAGAAAACCCCATAAAACCTAAATAGCTATGGAGTAAATAGTCAACCACATCAACAATGAAGTTTTTTTTTTCTCCAAGGAAAATGTTCTCTGGGGCCAGCTTATGGGGTACATGCTAGGATAAAGACTAATAACATCCCAAGATAGCCAGCTCAAGTCCTCCGACCAAACCCATTACTCTAACTTGCTAATAAGATGTGCATAGATGTCGTGTTATCTACCCCGAATGTGGCCAACCAGACCTGAATTGGTGTGTCCTACCCACTGGCCTATTTTTCATTCAATGAGCCCATTCTTGATACAATGGGCCAGAACATATCTACATAAATCGTACCCTTTTGTATGGCCTTATCTACATGCAATTATAATACCCGTGACCGCCCCCCTCACATATAGAAGTCTGTGAGTCGTTGTCTTATCGATATTTTTTCATTTGTTCATTCTCCCCATGTATTATACTGTGGATTTTTTTTGTTGACATTCTGTTAGACTTGTAATCAATTTTAATGTGCAGTTTTTTATCATAGTTTCCATAGTTTGGTAGTTTCATGAGATTGTAAGGCTAAAAAAAGAAACAAGTCGTCCATCAAGGTTCATCTTTTGTGCTAAGGAGTTGATCAGAGAAGGCAACACCCCCAATGAGGTAGATAAGCCAAATTTTCCTCATTTTAGGAAAATTCCATGTCCATACTCCACATCTGGCAATCATAAAAATCCCTGCAATGTTAGCCCCTCGTCCTGAATCATCTAATTGTCCCCGCTATTTGAGGGGTGTCGAGCTACGTGTTTGCGAACAATTACCTGCACCTGTTTATTCTTTCCCCAAGCAAGCACGAGTCTGCTTGGTTGTTGCCTCCTAACAGGTTTCGAGGTACTTTAGTCCAGACATTGAGCTGTAAGTATGTCCTGTGTTGTGTTTTTGAGTAAACGATGTCCCATTTTTCTGTGAATTTTCTTCAAATTGTTTCAGATTGTATGACACTATTTTGGATGTTAACATGTTTTCCAGAATTGTCACATTTAAATATATTTTTTCCAAAAGATCACCACAAAATACCCATCTTAACGTTGGGGGTGATATTGGTCAAGTGGGTGGCTCCCAAGATCCTGTGCACTTGCATGCCTCTAATTTTTCTTCTTCAGAACTTTGTGGGCTTAATACTTTATGATCTCTAGATTCTGAATCTATCTCTGCAGTCAGTGACAAGGAAGAGTTTCACATAGGTATACAGGGATTTTATCCTATTTAATCCCGACCTGTGAACTTAGATATCTTCCAGGAGAGAGTGGAGGTAAATTTGGTCCGAGTACTTTGCTCAACCTATAAATTCAAAAAGGGTAAGAGTTTGTCTATTAAAGGGAATAAAGCCTTACAGGAATTAAAGAAAGATAATGACCTGCCTTTCTCCGTTCAGGGTGGGAACAAAGGAGAATCATTTGATACTTAAAGGGGTTCCCGATAGAATAAGAAAACTAAATAGATAAACACACGATTTCATAATGAAAAAATCCTAAATTCCCTTAATTAGAAAAGTCTGTCTGTGTTTTGGTCTTAGGGGATAATCATTATCGGAAGAACAAAATGGGCCACTGGGCTCTCGCTTCCTGTCAAAACATGTCCTACAGGAAGTCACAGCTCTGAGACTTACTTCCTGTTTTGGCTGACTGACATAACTGAGACATGTGTGCTGTCACAGTCAGCCTGAGAGACCGTGTGGTAATGAGAAGTAACGGCTCTGCAGAGTAGAAAGAGAGAACTTAGGTCGTGACACACACATACAGTATATATACCATAAATAAATAAAAGGGGTGTTGTATAAAAGTAAATACAATCCATAGCTCCAGCTGGGAGGAAGGCGCTGTTTTGTGGAAAATTATTTTCAAACAGCGCATCTAGCAACTGTAGCTCCGCTCACTACCCCATTGAAGAGAAAGATCCAACACGGCGATAATATGTCACATAACAGCAATTGTAGGTAGTTCACACACTGTATTGTGACATAGATTTGCTGCTTATCTTTAATATTCCTCCAATCTGTGTTCTTATTTCTTTGGGTTTCTCATACAACCCCATTTACGAATAGCAGTGCTGCATATAAAAAAAGCTAATATGGAGATTATTGTTCTGATCCTGACCACTTATCGGTTCCTTATTATGATCCCTACCATTGAGGGTTTAAGAGAATGTCGTTCATCAAAATACTTATTGTTTAAGGCCCCACCGTTCACACCGGCTTTTATTGTGCCGACGTATTGTGGCGCCGTATTCCGCCGGAGTGGTTGCGCTTCAATACGGCGCCAATCCGACGGAGTCATTACGCGGTACATCCACAACTCTCCATAGAGAACGTGATTCTGTCCGCGCTCCTCCCCGCTCGGCAAATCTCCTCCGCGGGGGGGGAGAAAGTGAATGCACATTATTTACGGCGCGGACTCGCCTTAAACAATGCATTGTCTATGGGCCGGGAGCGGCGCCCACCCGCCGCGCTCCTGCCCCGCCCCCGTCCCGCCCCCATAAGCACGCTGATTTTGTTGGAGCACTCAAATACGGCGCCCACAAATCCGCCGTGAATAAGCCGTGTGAACACGGCCTAACTCACATTTTATGTTCAACACATTATTTAAGAATTTTTGGTTACCGTATATACTCGAGTATAAGCCGACCCGAGTATAAGCCAAGGTACCTAACTTTTGCCACAAAAAACGGGAAAGCTTATTGACTCGAGTATAAGCCTTAGGGTGGAAAATGCAGCGCGGCTACTGGTAAATATCAAAAATTAAAAATGGATACAATTAAATAACATAGGCAGTTTAATGTCCCCGATAGGCAGATATATGTCCCTCATAGGCAGTTATAGACAGGTTTATGTCCCCCATAGGCAGTTATAGGCAGATTTATGTCCCCCATAGGCAGTTATACGACAGTTTTATGTCCCCCCATAGGCAGTTAAAGGCAGGTTTATGTCCCACCAATATGCAGTTATATGTCCTTATAGGCATGTATAGGCGAGGTATAGGTACCTAATCGGTAGGGTACAGGCAGTATAAGGCTGGGTAATAGGCTGGGTATAGGCTGTATAATAGGCTGGGTATATGAGGCGTGTGTAATAGGCTATGTAAATGGCTGTGTATAAAGGTAGGTTATAGGCTTAGGTATAGGCAGGTATAGCTATATAAGCTGGTATAGTTAGGTATAGGTCGGGTATCAGGCTAGGTATAAAAAAGGCTAGTATAGTCTGGTATACGGCTGGGTATAGGCAGTTATTAGGCTAGGAAAATGCTGGTAATATGCAGGTATATGTATTCTGGTATAGGCAGGTATAGGCTAGGTATAGCAGGTAATAATACTCTTATAGCCGTATAGCTAGGTATTAGTCAGGAGTACATAGAGCTTGGTATAGTCGGTATAGGCTAGTGTGTATAGGCAGGTATAGGCTAGGTATAGGCATGTATTTAGGGCTGGTCTTAGTCAGGTATATTGACTGGTATAGGCAGGTATAGGCTAGGTATAGTCAGGTAATCAGTGCAGGTAGTATCAGGTATAGGCTGGTATAATGGCATGTATAGTCTAGGTAAATTCAGATAGGCAGGTTATAGGCTAGAGAGCTATAGCAGGTTATGAGGCTAGGTATATGCAAGGTAAGATGCTAGGTTATATGTCAGGTATAGTCAGTAAAGGCTAGGTATAAGGGCCAGGTAAGAAGCGAGTATAGGCTGGTATATGGCTGGTATAGAGGTAGGGGCAGGTATAGTCCAGGTATAGGCTGGTATAAAGCAGTATAGGCTAGATATAGTCAGTAAATTTAAAAAAAAACAAAAAAACACTTACCATGACTCCCTCACCGCTCCGCCTCCACGCTGTCCAGCCCTCCCGCGGCGCAGTCCTGCCGCTTTTCTCTCTGGCTCAGGTGGGTGATGTCAGTCATGCTGGCGCACGCAGCGGGGAATGACACACGCTAGCCTGATGCCAGAAACTCTGGCGGCCGCGAATCTCATGCGCCCGACAGGATCCACTGCGTAGGCACTGAGCGCTTCGCTCTCATTCCTCCGCAAGTGGTATCTTCCTCTCTATGCGCTCCGGAGGAGTCGCATATAGGGAAAGAGATCGCCGACAGCGACGGACCACGGCAGTGCCCGTCGCTGTCAGCCTTACTCGGCATTCTGCTATATGCGCTCCCTGAGGAGTCGCGTATAGCAAGAAATGTCCCTGCCGGCGCACGGGCCATCGCAGCGCCCGACCGCCGACAGTGACTCGAGTATAAGCCGAGGTAGAGTTTTTCAGCTCATTTTTTGGGCTGAAAAACTCGGCTTATACTCGAGTATATACGGTATTTTTTTTCATTTTCCATATCACTTTCAATATTTTTTAATAATTCTTAAGTCCTGCAGTTTTCACTTTTACCACTAAGCCGAATAATAGTCTGATACTTCCTGTTCTGTACAGAAAGATTCTCCGTTGTCTGCTCATTATCAGCACAAAGAGGGTCAAACTGAAAGGAGACACCAGTGTGAATAGATAACACAGGATCCACCAGTCAAGGAGATAATCACAGTTGACCCTTTGACCTCCCTGCCAGTGATTTCTTCCCAGGTCATGGAAAACTCTCCTATAGAAGTGAATGGGACTGAGTCAGTCTTAAGTCTCCTATGAGCATGAAGCTACTGTAAAGCATCTCTCTGACTGCTGTTAAAGCAGTGCAAACAAGGCCTAGTGGCCAAAGTGAAAACTGCAAGACTTAAGAATTATTACAAATATTGAAGGTAATATGAAAAATAAAAAAAAAATTAAAAATTCCTGCAAAATGCGTTTAACATAAAAACGGGACTTAAACAATGACTCATATTTTGATGACACATTCCCTTTAGGCTTCCCTAAAAATACTCTTAAATAATGGTGTGCACACAGGTGAACTGACACAGAGCTTAGCGGATAGACTATTGGTTGAGAATCCGTTGATTCCTGTCTACCATTCTCTAACCAGAGTCCATGAGGCAGGTTTTCCTGTTCCGGTCCATTGTATCAGGAATGGGCTCATTGAATTAAAAAATAGGCCAGTGAGTAGATCCCTAATTTCAGTGTCTGGTTGTTCTTACATCTGGGTTTATCACAGACACTAAGCATCTTATTAGCATGTTAGAACAATGAGTTTGGTCAGCTATCTTTGGATGTTACTAGTCTTAAAGGGTTTGTCTCACTACAATGATTCATCTCACCTCAGTCCTGTTTTTTTGGTATTCCCTGAATTCAGGGGCGTGTTTACTGGCTTCCACTAGGCTGCAGTAGAAGCCAGGTCTGTCGCTATAGCAACCAGTGCTGGCAGCCTATCAGGAGAGATCAAACAGGTCTGTAGCTATAGCAACCAGTACTGGCAGCCTATCAGGAGAGATCGAACAGGTCTGTAGCTATAGTGACCTGAGGAGCTGATGCAGCCCATACAAGAGGTGATATCTCAGAATAGGTAGGACACTGTTAATGAACAAATATTGTAAAGTGACTTATTTTTGCAAGATTTTTAATATAAAAAGCAGCACTCCTTGTAGTGAGACAACCCCTTTAATCTAGCATACCCCATAAACTGGCCCCCAGAGCACTTAGTCAATTTTTGGACAAATACAGCACATTTTTCCGGGATAAAAAAAACAAACTTAATTGTTGATATGGTTGACTATTTATTGGTCTATAACTATTTTTTGTTTTATGGAGTCTTTTATCTATAAAAGCAGGGTGTATCGTTGGGGGCCCGCTGCTGCCAGTCACCACCCAACAGTTTTAGAAGTGTAGGAGGAGTCATTTTTTTTCCATAAACCCAACCCTTTTTCCCCTCAAATCAAGTGGTATGGTCGTTATATAGATGACTGGCTCTTGGTGTATGGGGGTAACATTTCAGATATACCCCTTTTTTTGGAGGACATCAACAACAATTCCATGAATTTGTTTTCACACTTGAACATTATGACAATCAAATTAGTTTCTTAGATGTCACTTTGATCTGGACAGCAGGGACTAATGTCACGATCATGCCATAGAGGAAGCCAATGGCTAGAGATACAACTTTATTGGACAACTCATGTCATCTTAGACATGTTATTAATAACATCCCCTTTGGGGAACTCATGAGAAGGAACGAAACCAATGATCAGGTGTTTGTCTCAGTAGAACAGAAAACTTGAGCTCGTTTAAAATCTCGCGGTTACTCAGATGTGACCTTGCGTTCAGCTAAGGAAAGATTTTACAACATTCCTAGAAAAGATATTTTAGCAAATAACAAAAGTCCCTAAATAAAGGTAGATCCTGAGCCTAACCCCCATATCATTTTTCAACTGCGACCTCATTTTAAGATTATTTTCTGTCATAAGAAACATTTGCCTACTTTGAAGATCCACTTTTACCCTACTCAAAATAACAAAGGGACACTAGAGAAACGACTCAATAATATTAGGTTATTGATAGAGGAGAGAAGCTGAGCTCTGTGATATATAGGGTTATATGATAGAGGGATAGGAGCTGAGCTCTGTGATATATAGGGTTATATGATGAGGGATAGGAGCTGAGCTCTGTGATATATAGGTTTTATAAGAGAGAGCTGAGCTCTGTGATATATAGGGTTATATGATAGAGAGAGAAAGCTGAGCCTGTGATTTAAATAGGGTTTATGATAGAGGAAGAAGCTGAGCTCTGTGTAATGGGGTTTATGATATGGAGCTGAGCTTCTGTGAATAGGTATAATGTTAGAAGGAGAGATAGCTCTGTGATTAAGTTTATGTGAAGACAGCTGAGCCTGGATAAGGATAAGTGGATGAGATTGACTGGGGATTTAGCGTTTATAACATTGGGACGCAGAAACTAGTCTTGGAATTAGTTAGGAAGAGGGAGGCCTGAGTCCCGATATTGGGTTTTATGATGGGTGAGAACGCTGAGCCAGGATAGCCCATAGGTTAATGTGTGGAGCAGAAGCTGACGTCGGGCTGTGTGTATAGTGGAACTGTCAGGGACACACGCAGAGACACAGACAAGTGAGGCCCTGATACTGGTCCCAACCTCTGTGCTGTTCTCGTCAGCTATAGGCATACATGCCAACTCTCCCGTTTTTGGCGGGGGGGTCCCGCTATTTGGGTTTTCCCCCCCCCCCCCCCGCCTCCGGCAGAGTTGGCATTTCTCCCGCCGCCAGCAGGCAGCGGGGGTTCGTTAACTGACCGCGGCAACAGAGTAGCGCTAGTGCGCTACTCTGGCTCCTCCGGGCCATTCCCACAGGCGGGGGAAGCGGCCACCGCGGCCGCGTCACCCGCCCGGAGTCTCACTGTGCAGGGAGAAGACAGGAGGGATCGCTCCCTCCTCCCCCTGTATGTACAGTGCCGGTGTGCGCCGTACATACAGGTCAGCGGCGCAGGGGGAAGTGACTCGCGGCTGCACTCACTCCCCTGTGACGCTGAGGAGATCGGCAGGAGCTGGCCGTGCTACAGGAGCCTGGTCAGGTGAGTGGCTTTTATTATTTTATTTTTATTAGCTTTAGGGGGGCTCTGCCTGGCAAACAATGGGGCACTACCTGGCAACAGAGGGGCACTACCTGGCAAACAATGGGGGCACTACCTGGCAATAGAGGGGGCACTACCTGGCAAACAATGGGGGCACTACCTGGCAACAGAGGGGGCACTACTGGGCAAAACATGGGGGCACTACCTGGCAACAGAGGGGGGCACTACCTGGCTACAATGGGGGGTCTACCTGGCAAACAATGGGGGCATCTACCTGGCAACAGAGGGGGCACTACCTGGCTACAATGGGGGGTCTACCTGGCAAACAATGGGGGCACTACCTGTCAACAGAGGGGGCACTACCTGGCAAACAATGGGGGCACTACCTGGCAAACAATGGGGCATCTACCTGGCAACAGAGGGGGCACAACCGGGCGCACAATGGGGGCATCTACCTGTCAACAGAGGGGGCAACTACCTGGCAAACAATGGGGGCACTACCTGGCAAACAATGGGGCAGCTACCGGCAACAGAGGGGGCACTACCTAGCTTACAATGGGGGCACTACCTGGCTAACAATGGGGGCAATTACCTGGCAACAGTGGGGGCTCTACCTGGCAACAGAGGGGGCACTACCTGGCAAAAAATGGGGGCACTAAACCGGAAACAGAGGGGGCACTACCTGGCTAACAATGGGGGCAACTACCTGGCAACAGAGGGGGCACTACCTGGCAACAGAGGGGGCACTACCTGGCAACAATGGGGGCACTACATGGAAACAGAGGGGGCACTACCTGGCAAACAATGGGGCATCTACCTGGCAACAGAGGGGGCATCTACCTGGCTAACAATGGAGGCACTACCTGGCTAACAAAGGGGGGTCACTACCTGGCTAACAATGGGGGCAATACCTGGCTAACAATGGGGGCACTACCTGGCTAACCATGGGGGCATCTACCTTGCAACAGAGGGGGCACTACCTGGGTAACAGATGGGGGCACTGGCTGGCTAACAGAGGGGGCGACTACCTGGCAACAGAGGGGGCACTACCTGGCTAACAAAGGGGGCATCACCTGGCTAACAAAGGGGGCATCTACCTGGCTAACAACGGGGGACACTACCTGGCTAACAAGGGGGCATCTACCTGGCTACAGAGGGTCATCTACCTGGCTACAAGGGGGCATCTACTTGGCTACAAGGGGGCATCTACCTGCCTGTAAGGGGCACAACCTGGTTATGGGGGGCTACTACCTGGCTATAAGGGCATCTACCTGGCTTTCTTCCAAAGCCATTATGCAGTTAGGTGGAGGGGGTGTGTCTTTTTGAAGGGGCGTGGCACACCGACAAGATGGGCATGTCCATGCAAATTTTTGCCGTGGCGTGCTTAGCCCACTACACTCTCCTGCTTTTTCAATTTCAAAAGTTGGCAACTATGGCTATAGGTATTTTTATTCAACTGTTTATATTATTGCATCCTTTTCTCCATCCATTCTTTATTATGTATTGTTGCTGCGCTGCCATCTGCTGACCAGAATTTACATATGCTCCCTCTGTCTTTGTTCGTAAAGTTTTCCTCTTAGGGAGTGTGTTTTTTTTAGGATTTTTCTGTGTCATTTCCTGTTAGTTGTTTTCATCCTAATGTGACTGGAGCACACATCTTTTGGGCTAGCAGAAGCATCAACTTCTGACCAGCAGACTGCAGCAAAACAGAAAACAGCAGCAGACTGCAGCAAAACAGAAAACAGCAGCCATGCAGCAAAACAACAGAGCAGCAGCAGCAACAAACTGCACCAAGGTTTATACTACTACAGGGATAACCACAGTTCTGTAACAGTGATTATTGCTGTATCCAAGGTGAATAAACCACATTCTGTTTCATACCACTGTGTTACTATATCTACTAAGCTGAGCCTGCTTGGTCCTGTCTGCTCCACATTCTGGATATGAAGGTAGGAAAGTCTCCCAGTCACTATCATCCACCAGCCAGTTACACCTTCATTCACCTCATGTGGGGACAGAACAACCTCTGTCCCTGCCTTTTGGGGAACCCAACTCCTTACTAGGTCGGCCCCAACCTGAAGACTGGTGACTGCTCTGAGCCAAGAGGAACACAGATGAATTCAAACAAACACGGAACAAACAAGAGAAGTCAGGCAGGCCAAGTCAGTAACAAACGAGCAGCGCAGTACAAAACGTGAGACAAAAGTATAAACAGGAACCTAGCAAGAGTCGAAGAGTACAGAAAGTCAAATGAGAATACAGGCGAACTATAGGGAAAGGAAATCATATAGCAGGCACAGAGGACAGGAAGGTGAGGTTATAAATAGGGAAGGGGAGGAAGGAGAACAGAAGTTCATACAGAGGCATACAGGTATACAGAGTTTGCAAACAGTGTTCACACTAGAAGAAATGTAGAGGCTGAAGCCACAGTTATGGTCGCAGCGGCTGTGGCCGGTGACCAGAGCCAGATGCAGAGGGTCTGCCTGGCGTAACCGTGACACCGTGTGTTTGGGGCTTCTGGTTTATATGCTCTGTGCACTTTTGCAAACAGCAGATGATCAGATTGGTAACTTTGTACTCATGGAGACCTACAGGTCTACATCGGACTCATATAAAAACCAGTAGGATACATTTTATCAAGTCTGTTTGCAAAGTTGCTTTATTGTATTTATTTTTTAGATACATTTAGTTTTAATTATTGGCAAGCTGCCCCCTATAGACTAAAATCTAAATCACGAAGAAGAATTTGTTCAGCTGTATAATTGCCCTTTAAAGCTCAGTCTACATTCGGAAGTCGAGTCTCCCAGCAGGACACAATACTTATACTGAAACCATCCCCCCCGGTAAAAAGAAAAGGAATCTTATTGTGATAACAGTCTTGTAAAAGAGTTTACCACTTGCTGTTTGCAGATGTTGACAGATATGTTGTAACATATTTTACACTTGACCAAATGGAATATTGCACAGATGTTCATGAGATCACACTTCACAAGATGCCAAGTTAATAATGGCAGATGATACATGGCAAAATCTGCAAGTCATAACCAAGCAAACAAGAACATTAATGGCAATATTGGGAATGAGCGCTGCCATGTCCAAGATATGTTGTCAGTTCAATCGCTGTAATAATCGAAAAAGTCTGTGGCTCTGAACTAAAACATTAGGATGGATGGATAAATATAAGATATTTTTCTCTGTAATTTTTCTTTTTAATATTGAAAAATATGAGATAGATAAATCTACTAAAATCAGAACCATAGATAAATAAAAATGAGAAGGATAGACTAGATAAATAGATAACAGATCAGTAATAAAATGAAAGATATAGATAGATAGATAGATTTTAGAAAAATAGCATAAATAGGATAGATAGATAGATAGATAGATAGATAGATAGATAGATAGATAGATTTTAGAAAAATAGCATAATAGGATAGATAGATAGATAGATAGATAGATAGATAGATAGATAGATAGATAGACGGATAGATAGATAGATAGATAGATAGATAGATAGATAGATCATATGAGATAAATAGTTACAAAAGAGCAACTTCCCACAAGAAAGCTAGACAAGATCTACCCTTCTACACTCTGTAATAAGATCACAATTTTCAGCTCTATAGAGTATGTTAAAGAGCTCAGGTTATGCAGCATGGTCAGCTGACAAGCAAGGATCTTGAGCAATTGCTATACAACCACTCCAAACAAACAGACAACAAGACAGACATAACACAGAGACTCCTGCTGACTGTCACACCGCTGTCCGCTGCTTTCTTTCTTACCTTATTGCGGTTCCTATGCAGCTTTCCCCCATGCTTGCCTTGCTGCTCCACCATCTTGTGGCTGCTGCCCTTCTCTCCCTCTTGTTCTTTAGGGAGGCGCGGCCACATCCTGCTCATATTTGTTCCCACAGAGTGCAACGGGGTTGGTCTTCCTCTGCCAATTCTGTTGCACCTATGGGGTTTTAATTTAAATCAACTACTGCCCACACCCCAGGCCTAAGTCTTGGTGTTTACCTTGCTCTGGTCACTCTGTCTTGTCAGTCTAGTCCTCTTTGGTCCTTGTCTGTTTGCCTCATCCCTTTCTTGTATTTCTGCCTTTTTTGTGTTCTAGCCATGCTTGTATTTCTGCCATGCTTGTGTTCTTAGCCTTGTTATTATCAGTGTTTCCTGCTTCTGACCCTGTCTGTGTTTCCATTCTGTCTGCGTTTCTTGCCTGTGCTCCCAGTCTTGTCCCTGTCATTGTTGGTCCGTGCATTTCCATCTTATGTCTGTTCTTTGTGTTTAATTTGGTCTCTGCCTTTGTATGTTCTATGTCTCTTGTAGGCCTCCATTCTGTGTCAGTTCCTTGACCTCAGTCCCATGTCTGTATCTTGCCCTCCGCAGTCTTCTTGTTCTCTGTGTTTTTGTCTCTGTCAGTGTAGCACCTGTGTTGGCACTTTCTGGCCTTTCTGGGGTCTGCTACCACTACCGGGGGCTGCTCTGAAGTCGCACTGGTGACCATCAGGGTTAAGCCATCCTTACTATCAAAGGTTCTGTCAAAAAACTGATGGCCACTTAGCTATGCCCCCTTGGAGAAAGCCTGGTAGTGGCGCAGTGGGTCCACTTCCCGCTCATTCATGACACTGAGCTAATAAGTAGGATAGGACAAAATGGCAGCAGAGTTCCTGCCATTCAGAACAGATAGACATATAGATAACAGATATATTTGAGAATGATAGGATAGATAGATAGATAGAGAGAGAGAGAGAGAGAGAGAGAGAGAGAGAGAGAGATTAGATAGATAAATAGATAGATATACTGGTTTGACCTGCTTTATCTTTCAGTGTGTTCAAAAGGTGGCGTGTAGGATTTGTCTGAACTGCACATCATGTGATCTAGCAGGCTTGACATCACCATGCCTTTCCCCGCAGTGCGCTAACTCTAGTCAAACAAAGGGCTGTTTATATAAAGAGCTGTGAGTAGCTACAATGTAGCTGGGTGATTAACACTTCTGCCTTTCAGCACATGGGTTCTAGGTTCAAATCCCTGCAGGAACCAAACATATGGATTTTTTTTCTCATTGCACATATCTAAATGAAGTGCCTTTTTTCTTTTAATTTATTAGTACTGTTTGACTAAATACTAAGGAGTACAGAGGACAGGAGTAGAATGACAGCACCTGGGGTTCAACACTCGCTCAGCGGTGAGTGTGTGTGATTACTAGGCAGGGTAGAGACTGACAGTAGCTGCCTGAGAGGTGATATCTGAGCATGTGCGCCCAGGACTGAGGAGCTCTTGTCACTGGTCATATCCCCTGGAGACGAGCTGTACACTATGGATCACTAAGGGAGCAGCTAAAGCAAAAATAGTGAAGATATTTTAATAATGATGAATGGTTAAAATGTTTATAATTATTTAATTTGCAAGCTTCCCACATCAATTTTACTTTGTGGTAAAACTTCTTTAACTTGAAGGGGTTCTGCACTTTGTACATTCCCTCTATATTAGAAGTGACCCCTGACAATAAGCTGATAACTGGATATCCCACTGCTGTGACCGCCAGTGATCAGCTGTAATCTGTAGGGAAATCTAGGAGCATGTTTTTAGCTTTTCCCCAGCACCTCCAAGAAAATGAAACATTACCCAATTCTCATTGTAATCAAAGTGATGTCTGTGCAGTGCTTAGATGGTCTACATCCTCCAGTGCAAGAGTAATGCAACTTCTGACCTCTGTTGGCTGCTGTCCCCTTGGACTTCAATGAAGATAGCGTCAATCTCTTTCTTTATTGAAATCGGAGCCCTACTCTGTACATGACTCCAATAGATCTCTTTATTGAAGTCCACGGAGACCTGCTACTATTACATATTTAAGGCATAGCCTCTGGATATATCATAAATGTGTTAAAATACTCTTTTAGAAAAAGAGTGGATGGAGATAGGAAAGGAAGCAATTCTAAGGTAGACAGATAGACATAGATAAAAAATAAAATAGATACAAAGACAATGAGATAGATACACAATAAGGTAAATAGATGGATGAATGGATAGATAGATAGATAGATAGATATGAGATAAATAGTTATAAAACAGCAACTTCACACAACTAAGCTTGACAAGATCTACCCTTCTATACTCTGCAATCAGATCACCATTTTCATCTGTATAGAGTATGTTAAAGAGCTCAGGTGCGCAGCATGGTCAGCTGACAAGCAAGACTCTTGAGCAATTGCTATGCAACCACCCCAAACAAACACAGACAACAAGACAGACATAACACAGAGACTCCTGCTGACTGTTACGCCGCTGTCCGCTGCTTGCCTTCTTACCTTATTGCGGTTCCTGTGCAGTGTAACAATGCTTGTGGACTCAAGCTACAACAAGCAGCACAAAATAGTACATTGTGAGAAAGCAACATGAAGCGTAGTGATAAAAGACTCATTGTTATATGATTTGACAAATCCATAATGCTATCCTTCAGGAGCTCACTCTATGACTGCCCCCAACACTAGAACCTCTATCCTTGATGTTAACCCTAAGCCTTTCCGTTAATTGTGACAGATGGATGGATGGGTGGATGGGTGGATGGATGGATTGATGGATGGGTGGAGCGGGTGAAATAAGTATTGAACAATCACCAATTTTCTAAGTAAATCTATTTCTAAAGGTGCTATTGCCACGAAATTCTCCCCAGATGTCAGTAACAACCCGTCCAATCCACACAAAGAAATCAAACCATAGATGTCCATAAATGATGTGCAATAAGGAGAAATGAAACTGGAAAAAAGTATTGAGCACGCTTACTGAAATGTATTTAAAACACTCTTCAAATCCTGAAGCTTCTGTTGGCTTCTTCTATGAACTTTAAAGGGGTTTTATCGTTTGAACTGTTCGTGCTCTTCAGCTAATTCTATGAGATTGAATTTGAAATGCAGAGGCGAGTCTCTCATCCAGCAGGCGTGTCTCTCCTGTCAGCAGGCTGTCTCTCCTCTCAGCAGGTGTGTCTCTCCTGTCAGGAGGTGTGTCTCTCCTCTCAGCAGGCATGTCTCTCCTGTCAGGAGGTGTGTTTCTCCTCAATGAGGAGCTGTGACATCATCATTCTGTGTTAACAGTGGACGGGGAAGGATGTCTGGAGAGAACAGATCTGCAGCTTCCTGCAGTGTTCTCATGTGTCTGCAGAGCCTTCAGCTTCAGGCTCCACAAGCTCTTTGATGTGCTATAACCAGTTATACACACAGCCTGAACTGATGAAACACATGTGAGGAATGCACACTACCCTCCACCCCTCTTCCCCCTCTGTTATCAGGCAGGAGGCTGTGCATTCAGGCCATGGAGGGTGAGTGCATTAGTTATTGTTTTCTTTGAAACAATTGTAGCTTCTGATTCCAGTTTTTTCTGTAGCTCTCCACAGGTGTCCTTGGCTTTTGAACAACTCTTCTGATAATTCTTTTCATTCCTCCAGTTTATGGTGAAATGATGTTCTTTCCACTTCTAGATTATGGCTCTAAAAGTGCTCAATGGAACCCTTAATATTTACCTTCTGTAACAAATGCCATAAGTATGCTTTGCAACAATAAGGTTGCATAGGTGTTGAGGCAGTTCATTGGTTATACCCATCAGGCCCGGACTGCCCATAGGGCAAACCAGGCACTTGCCCGGTGGGCCGCTGGGGTCCGGGCCGCTGCACCGGCTTGGAGAACCCGCTGAGGGGGCCAGTGTTTCCCCCCAGCGGGCCCCGAGTGCCGGCGCATGGCGCACGTACAGGGGCCGCAATGGTCGCATACGCGACCAGACCCCTGTGCCAGGGGGCCAACAGGCCCCTCTCGCCATACAGCTGAATGGACGGGTCACAGACCCAGGCATGCTGCCATCACGGCCGCCGCCTGCACCGTGCGGTGCAAGCAGTGGCCAAGGCATAACAGCCGGGACCTTCTGATCCCGGCCGTTCAGCTCCCAGGAGGCCGAACAGCAGGGGCACGATGTGATGACATCATCGCGCACCTGCTGAACCGCCCACACTCGGGTGAGAGCGGCCACCCTGGAGCAGGAGAAGAGGAAAGAACGCAGGTAAGTATTATTATTATTATTATTATTTTTTAAACTAATTACTGGCCCTGCCTCCTATATAATGGCCCTGCCTGCCTTAGAACTAGCCCTGCCTGCCTAAGAACTAGCCCTACCTGCCTAAAATAGCCCTGCCTGCCTAAGAACTAGCCCTGCCTGCCTAAGAACTAGCCCTACCTGCCTAAGATAGCCCTGCCTGCCTAAGAACTAGCCCTGCCTGCCTAAGATAGCCCTGCCTGCCTAAGAATAGCCCTACCTGCCTAAGAACTGGCCCTTCCTGCCTAAAGACTAGCACTGCCTCCTAATTACTGGCCCTGCCTGCCTAAGAACTAGCCCTACCTGCATAATTACTGGCCCTGCCTGGGTAATTATCTGGGACAGCCCCAGCTACCTGCTTTAGGAGGTCTATATACTTACCTGCCTAATAAGGGGGCTTGAATACCTACCTAATGGGGGTCTACCTATTTACATGCCACTTATGACTTTTTTTAATTTCTAATTTTTAGGATCTAACATACACTGTTTGGGGTACAATTACTGTGTAGGGCACCAAAAGGGGCACTATTACTATTTGGGGCTCTATGGATGGGAAGTTTGTACAGAGTTGGGAATTGATAGTTAAGTGCTGGAAGAGAGAGGAGTCTAAGATGTATTTGTGGTAAATTCTACAGGGACGAGTAGTGACCGGGAGAAGAAGACATTGCATGCTGTACTAGACGGAGAAAGAAGAAAAGGAGAAGACAACAACTCCCATCAGAGATGACGTCACCTGTGAGTCCCTGCTGTCAGGGGTCATTTTACTTCTGTGTTGAATCAGTGCTGTATTCATGTGATGGTGACCTGACTACTGGTGATGTGATTGGTGGGGTTGTAGGTTATGTTGGTGCTTATGTAGTGTCAGTGTGGGCTTGTCCCTGATTGTAAAGCAAGTGCACACCTGACTCTGTGATGAGGGGTTTCTCTGTACCACTGTTTCTTTCTTGCTTGCGTTTAGGGGGCTCTCATACAGAGCAGTTTTGGTGAATTTTTTATGCGCTTTTTTGTGCAGAAATGTACAGCATTAACTACTCTGCCTTTCTGCACAAAACCGTACCAAAAACACATCAAAAATGCACCAAAAATGCTCCGTGTGAAAGCACCTTTACAGTGTAGTTTATTTTAGAAAGTGGCGAGGTGCGAAAACAAGGGAAATTTTGTAAGCGGATATTGTATGTGGGCTGGTGGGGGCTTTGTGCCAGGGCTGATTTTTATTTCCAGTCCGACACTGATACCCATCATGAGATGTTTCTTGTGTAGTACCTTGATAATGAGATAACTTTTTGTAGACCAGAATTTGAACCAGCTGATAATCTTTTTCACTAAATGACAGGATTGCTTTCTTTAAACATTTTTATTGATATGGACATGTACAGATATGAAAATCAATATAATCAAAAGAGTAGATTCACAACGGTTATACAAAGGATGGTAGAGCTATTCGATATCATCAGAGGTAGAAATCAGTACATGTTCAGATGAGCATGAGAAGCAGTAAAACTGAAAACAGTAAACAACTAACCAAGATTATATTACGAGCAAATATTGGTAGTACAAACATTAAATCAATAATACAGGTGTTATAAACCTTCAGGTGAGTAATACCTGGAGGAAATCCAAGTATCCCATAGAGTGTTTTTTGTGAGAGTTAAAAGGGGGATCAATCAACCTTAATTCACAGGCGCAGCTAAAATTTATACGATGGATAACCTCCGTAATAGAAGGGGCCTTAGGGTCCAGTGATAGGCTATAGCTGTTCTAGTGGCAATTAATATGTGAAAAGAAACTGTTCTGTGAAGGTATCTCAGAAAAATTATATCTAGGAGTGCTAATTCCGGGGAAAGCTTTAAAGTCATCCCAATTACTCCTTGTAATAAGAGGCCAATGCGATTCCAAAACTTTTTAATTATTGGGCAACCCCACCAGACATGAAGCATAGTTACTTGATGCCCGCATCTTTTCCAACAAAAATTGGAAGAGCCTGGGAACATATGGGATAGTCTGGTAGGTGGTAAGTATGTGTACAATACTTTTTCCCTGTGTCACTTCTTATTATCGAACATAACTTAAATTATGGGCATTTATAGTTTGATATTGTTGCCTGTATGCATTGAATGGGTTGCTACCTGGTGAGAATTTAATGTCAATAGCACCTTTAGAAATATTTTTACTTAGAAAATTGGTGACATATTCAATACTTATTTGCGATAGATAGATAGATAGATAGATAGATAGATAGATAGATAGATAGATAGATAGATAGATATGAGATAGAGAGACATAATATAGCTAGATAGAAGTAAGATAGATAGATATACATAATATAGATAGAAATAAGATACATAGATATGATAGATAGATAGATAGATAGATAGATAAATAGATATGCATAATATAGATAGGAATAAGATAGACAGATAGATATAAGATAGAAAGATAGACATAATATAGATATACAGGCAGTCCCCGGGTTACAAACGGGATAGGGACTGTAGGTTTGATCTTAAGTTGAATTTGTATGTAAGTCGGAACAGGTAGATTTATTAAATGTAACTCCAGCAAAAATTCTTTTTTGTTCTGTTTTGGATAGTGCAGGGAACAGTTTTAACATTTGTTTTGCTAATTGTGCCCTTGTTTAGAAGATTTCACTTCAATTTCTGTATCTCATATGCTGCTGTGGCATGCTGGCACTTGGTTATTATGGGGCATGACTCAGTGTGTGATGTCAACACGCCTAGCCATGCCCCAAAAGTCTCCATTCGTAACTAGGGGACAGATGTAAGTCGAAACGATGTAAGTTGGGGACTGCCTGTATAGACATAATATAGATAGAAGTAAGATATATAGACATGATATAGATATATAGAAATAAGATAGATAGATAGATAGATAGATAGATAGATAGATAGATAGATAGATAGATAGATATGAGACAGATGATCGATCTATCAGTCGATCATGAGATAGATAGCAGGTGTATAAATATTCCAGTCATTCTATTATACCACTTTGTGCCTTTCCCTGGGTCCTATGCTGCAGTGAGGTGCTATCTTTGGGAATCTTTATCTTTTTTCTTTTTCTCCGCTTTATTCATTTATTGCATTTAATGCTTTTGTTTACTTCATTTCGTGCAGTAATGTCTCCAGAAGACACAGATGTATGTAGCTGCTTCACACTGCCTCTTATAAATCCCATTGAGGAAAGTAGAAGATGGATTGCTGTAATGACCCAAACATATGGCTGCACCATTACTTTTTTGCAGAGTTTATGAGAAATTTCCCAATTGCTGTCTCCAGGCAAATGAGGAGAGGAGGAAGCCAGCCTGGTCTTGTGTCAGCACTCTTGGTGATTAGTAAATAATTCTTTCCGATGGCTTTTTGATTCATTTAATTTCCTCTGTTTTGCTAATGATTTCACCATTTATAGCTGGTATTTATATTTCTAAGTTTAAAAAAAAAAAAGAAAACAATGACTATGGGGACACTGTACTTATATACGAATAAGCTGAATGATGGACTTATGGTTTGTGGATAGATAGATAGATAGATAGATAGATAGATAGATACATAGATATGGGATAGATAGATAGATAGATAGATAGATAGATAGATAGATAGATAGATATGGGATAGATAGATAGATGCATAAATACATAGATGGATGGACAGATAGATAGATACATACATACATACATACATACATACATACATACATACATAGATATGGGATAGATAGATAGATAGATAGATAGATAGGTAGATATGGGATAGATAGATAGATAGATAGATAGATAGATAGATAGATAGATAGATAGATGCATAAATACATAGATGGATGGACAAATGGACAGATAGATAGATAGATAGATAGATAGATAGATAGATAGATAGATAGATAGATAGATAGATAGATAGAAACGGGATAGATAGTACTCTCTCTGTCTCTCATCCTCTCCTCCTAGTCCCCAGTATAGGAACCTCCCGGTGTCTCTTTCTGGTACCCGACTTCACTCAGTTTCTATATGTTTCTTGCTTAATGGGACACTCGTCTCTCTAACCATCAGTTGACTGCTCTCTAACACTTTACTGAGATTGACTCCTCTCCCCAAATTTCCGAGGGGTTTCTACTCTCTCTGATTTTCCTCCTTGTGCTATGATGCCATCTACTACAGTTGTACAAAAAGATAGACAGACGGGTAGATATGGGATAGATTCATAGATAGATAGATAGATAGATAGATAGATAGATAGATAGATAGATAGATAGATAGATAGATAGATAGATAGAGAGTCATGGGAAAGACAGAGAGATAGACAAATATTGTAGATAGATATGGGATACTGTCTGCCACTGGATCATCACACTCATCTGCTGCTGCTATCAACAGTCATATCATCACATTGGCTCCCATTTATGGATAGATTACTGTCTGCCACTAGAGCAGCACACTCTTCTCTGCTGCTATCAACATTCTCATCATCTCCATTTATGCATTGATTACTGCCTCCAACTAGATAAACACATTCAATCCCTGTTGCTCTTATCATTCTCATTATATAGTTGCTTCCAGTTAATGCTCCAGCCGGAGCTACATGGACAGGTCACTGTCTCCAACATCATCATACTCCCCTGCTGACATAATTCCTATTCTCTGATACCAGTCAATACTATTCCATCCAACTGACCCTGCCCTGAAGCAGTGTCTTCATGTGCAGGTCACTGTCCCTCACTAGATCAGCACACTCATCTCCTGCTGCTGTCATCATTACTGTTACATTTCAAAGAGCTTTATTGCAGATAGACAGGGAAATAAGTTATACAGACGGTCGTGGAAATGTTTGTGATTATGGGAAAGGTGGATGCGTAGGTTAGCGAATGGCAGTTGCCCCTTGATCCGCAGTGAGGGACATAAGGAGCAATAGAGTCCACACAAACAAAGGTGACCCTAGAAACAAGGGAAGAACAGCGGGCTTGTACAAAAAGGCAGGATGACAGGGACAAGGGAGGGCCAGCAGGATTGTATCAGCAGGCAGGACCACAGGAACAACAGAGGAACAGAAGGCTTTTACTAGCAGGCAGGACAACAGGAACAACAGAGGACTAGGGTTACCAGACTGCAAGAACAAAAGAACTTGGAAGACATAAGCCTTAGTGTTAAGGACTCTAGCTAGTACATTAAATACTCAGGCCCAGACAGGAGGCAGTAGCAGAATTTTAAAGCTTAGCCAGGCAGGATGATGAGCTCCAGCTGAGGGAGTACTGATTCAGGAGTTAACTGTTGCCATGCTGGACAGCAAACAGAGCGAAGGCCAGATTCCATCACCAAGATCAAAAGAAAAGTTACTGAGACAGGGGCGGCAGGTAAACTTGAAGATAGTGACAATTACCATCATTTGAAACTTTCTAATTTAGGAACAGATCACTGTTTACAATTAGATCAAAACATTCATCCCCTTCTGCTATCACAACGCTTACCATCTGATGGGCTCCAGTTCATTCTGTTACTTACAGCTGTCCCACTCATGTAGCTCTATCTTACTGGACGAGCCATTGGGATTTACTAAGCCAAATGCTCTTTTACACTGGAGAATTTTGTTCTTTTTTAACCCCTTAAGCCCCAGGACTGAAAAGGCCTTAATAACCAGCTGCATTTTTTAGTTTTTGCCTCCCTAGGTTTCAACAGTTCTAACTTTTTATTTTTTAAGTGACGCAGTTGTATGAGGCCTTGTTTTATGCGGGAGAAGTTGTATTTTTGGGGGGCATAGTTTAAGTTTACAAATAAACAACTGCAGAACTAGTTTACATATTGTTTTAATTATTTTTAATTTAATTATTTTTCTACATCATTCACATTTTCACATTAAATAACCTGCTCATGTAGATACAGAATATGTGTAGGTTGTTTGTTTTTGTGTAATGTATGCAAAATTATTTTTTCATTAAATATTTATTTATATTTTATTATTTATTTTATTTATCATTCATACTTTATGTTTTTTTTCCTTTTTTAATCCCATTAAGGGATAACTAGTTAACACTTTTTTTCTACACTTAGCAATGTTTTAGCATATTCATGTATGCTAATACATTACAATCTGTGTCATACTGACACAGGCAGCAGTCAGGGCAGCACACAGTGTTCCCTGACTGCAGGCTTGCTATACAAACAGCCCTATGGCTACTCTAGATCCCCAGGGCTGACTGTATAGACGTTGTCCTGCTCCATCGGGTAAACGGGAGTCCCGATCACCCAATGGAACAGGGGAATGCGGCAATCATTGCTGGGGATGGGAGGTTTTCTCTACTTCCCGGCACTTGCAGACTGCTGCTCTAGAGATTGCTAGAGATTGCTCTAGGAACCAAGCTGTTAAGTACTGTTCCATTGCAAGCATAGCTGCAGCGCTAGGGGCCGCAAAAGCCCTCTGTCTGCAGTGACATCTCAAGACGTCGCTGCAGAAGGTTGACCTGCACTGCTCGCCGTCTATAGTCGGTGGATGGTCGTTAAGGGGTTTCACCAACAAAGAGGTGATATAAAGAAGAGAAAGTTGTCTAACAAGATGAAAGAGGTCCCACATAGCTAAAGGCGCAATTCATAAAGTTTATTACTTATGCTGTTCTAAATATCAGTTTATTTGTTTAACGGGCATGATATGTCAGACCTGAAGGCAATGATGGTTTGTGATGGCTGGCAGACGTGTATGTGACCCAGGCTGCTGAGTTGATGGGTCAGAGTCTGATGTTTCCTGGATCACACCTCAGTATGCAAAAATATCTGTAGAATGAAGTTGCTGTAGTCGAAAGTCAAAGCTTGACATGAGCAATGAGCTTTGTCAAATTGTAGCCAAAAACACATAACGATGGCCTCTCAAATTACTGCAGAGTTTGAAAGGGTTTTCTCACCATACAGTTTCACACTTCCTGTTCATGCTGTAGGTGGGTCTGTAGCAGTGATTGGCACATCAGCTCTGCTGTGCCGAGCTTTTCCTGTTACACTGACATGAGTGAAAGAGATTTATAAAGTGTAGTACTCGGGCTGAAGAGCTCTAAAGGTGTTTACTTAGCTAAATGAGAAGCTGTCAAAGTCCATTACTAGAGGTAAGACTCAGCAGGGGGTGAGTGGTTGAGGGCAGCTTAGACCAATGAGAGACTAGAGAGAGGTGGGAAGAGATGGACATAACCAGAGAAAGCTGTGTGCTCGTAAAGGAGATAAAAATCTTCTTTATCTTCTGAGCAAAGAAGAATCAACAAAGCAAGGTAATTAGAAAAAGTCAAAAGTCTTCAATTACCTGTACCTACATGTTAAAAGTTAATCACTGTAGTGATTAAATATAAATTAAAAGCTACCAACATCAGAAAAAACCATCAGGCATGTAAAACACAAAGATCATATCCAAGGCAAAGCTGCAATAGCCAAATCTCTTTTGACATCATGGAATATCAAGCATTGTATTCAGTGGTGCAAAGGCCACAAAACAAGGCCACAGTTGTGTGTACACACATCTGGAAACCACATGATGAAGACTATATGTGTGCCTTAGATCCACTATCTATTGACATACATGTTGTTTTTAATCCATATTGGTCTACTTTTAAGCTATCTAAGTTTAAGACACTGCTAACAATTCTGCCCCCATGAGGTTGTCCTTGTACATAAGATAGCTGTGAGGCAAACACTTGTTTGGCCGAGAGCAATTCATTTGTGGCCCTGACTTGGCCAAGGTTGAATCTGTTCTCAATAGGGAGAGTAGAATAAACCTTAGCTTAAGTTTATTGCCCAATCCTTCTTTTTTCCAGTATCTTCCATAAGCGGAGAATCAGGACTCCCCCGTGCCTATTAGATGATGGGCCATGTCCTGCCAAAATTTGACCAAAATTAATGTAACATGTTGGCCACCTAACATATGTTAACACACTTACCTTCTTGTGCTGTAAACCTTCCCATCATCTCATTGAATCCCCTTTATTTTGCTCCTGTCCTTAAGTCCTGCTCATGGACAGGTCACAGTCTCTAACGAAATCAGTATACTCATCTCCTACTGCTGTTATCACTTTTAATGTTTGATAGAGGTGCAGGGCAGAAGAACATTAAAGAAATAGAATGGAATCTATTTTCATGGACAGGTCAATAAATATCCGTACACTCTTTGTCTTTTGATGTTTTGATCTGTTCGGCATTTACTCTTCTTAAACTTTACAGTGTTGCTCCTGTCAAATGCAGCCCCATCTCTCTAACATAATAAAGTTAGACAAGTCACTTTCTCCAAAAAATTTAACATACTCTTATGTCACTGCCTCACCATTTCAATGATCTTGTAATCTTACAGAATGCTCTATCTTGGCCTCCAGGACTTATTCAGAAACTGTATTGTCCAGAGAAAATACATCTGAGGGCCCTCCAAAGGAATTTTGCCGAAGAGCCTAACTTTGTCTATATAGGACATACATGTAATCTTTGCACATGCAGGGTCTAAAATAATATCTGGTGACTGGTTCCAAATGAAGTCATCTTCTGCTAGACCTTTAGGGTCCTGAAGCACTAGTTATACCTTATTGTCCAGAGCTTGGGCCCTCTGGAGGATGTTCTGCTACATCCGGTGGGCCAGTCTGACTCTTTGTTCATATTATATCCCAAATATAATGGGAAGATTCATGAAATATGAATTCTAATGAAGTCTTAATTCTCATCCTCCTACCTATAAAGTTTCTGGAGATGCCACACAAGTGTAATTCAAGGTATGTTATAAGCATACTGAGATATAGAGCTGTGCAGGTTTTTCCACCATTAACATTTTCTTTGTGTCTCTTTATTTATTCAGTATAGGCCTTACATATGATTTACAATGATAGCTAACAGAAATATAACAAGCAATTATGGGCTTCAGTGCAAGCAGCTAACTGTATCAGGCAATAGAGAGCCTAGAGGATTTTAATGACTTGAGACTTTATACATTAAAATTGATGAGCTGAAAATGAAAGGTCTTTGCCTTGCTGAGGTATTTTCTTTAAATTAGGAAGCAATTTACATATGTAATCATTATTTAAATTAGCAAGATTGCCAACATTACCCCCTCCACCAACCCCAATGGCTGAAGCCAACTTTAGTTCACGTGCTCTCTTTATTTGTTTATGCTGTAAGAATTTAGGGTGTTAATAATTAACAATGCCTACACATTAGTGGAGTAACTAATATATCTTCTCTGACTGATGTATTTATACATGACTGTGTACCCTTATAATTAGCATTATATTACTACAGGATGTATGTTTATTTCTCTTATTGCAGCTGTGGATACTAAAGTTTGCCTGGAGACCACTTGGGATTCTGGCTGGGTTGCCACCATTTAGGCACATGAGCTACTTGCACTAAACAGGTCAGAGGCAATTTTAACTGCTATATATAAGATCGCTTCTTAATGTTGCACAAGTTTGTTTTAGATGAGATGATAACACAATAAATAATGAAATTAAAATGTGTATGAGCAAGCAGGAGTGTAACAAGAAACGCTATGGAGTGAGTCCCGAATCTAACAAAAACGTGTCGTGGCAAAAGTTGGATCCTCTAGATTGCATGTAAGATTTAGCATGTCTGAGGATATAGTCTAAGGGATCCCATGGTCTTTACCCTTTGCTGTGTTTCCGCTATAAACCTGAGACTTGTCCTTGTTGGGCAATTTCCAAATTAATAAAAGAATGACATATGCAGATGGACATTAGGTTGATTTCAGAAGCAAAGTCCTTTATTATGGTCAACACATACAAGTTTTTATACAAGTTGGTTTAGAGATGTGGTAACATTAACATCATCATCATTACTTCACATTTTGATTACAATTTGCAATACCATTTGTTAGTTTAATCATAATGCAATACAATTGGTTACTTCTAATAAACATACTTTTAATACATAAGCAGTGAACCTTTCATTATCTTTGTTTTGCATTAATAATGAATTTGCAACATATCACCTGATAAATCAGACCATGATTATTAAAGTATTTAATTAAAACTAGAAAAACAACTTACCTATTTATTGTTTTAATTACTATATACTAGAAAAGCAGGTTGTTTATTGTCGGGGGTGGCTAAAGAATCTGGGAGACTTTTTAATAGTCCTAAAAGATACTGGGAGTTGAGTAATGGAATGTTACAGCAATCATCCCAGTTGCCATTTAGATATAAACAAATTTGTAAAATCAGCAATTAGAAACAGGAGGAACAAAAATCAACCAGAGCGGAATAGGTGGGCTGAATATTTCAGAAACGTAACAATAATTTAAAAATTCCTCTTTAAAAATTATGAACAGTTTAATTTAAGAGTGAAGAAGTACGAAATGTTTACTATCTCTATAACTACGTCAAGGCCAAGTGCTTCAGGCAAGGTCAGTAGCAAATTCCTAGAAATTAAAAAAACATTGAAAACTCACTTAAATCATTGAAAGTCACTTAACCCTATATTTTCTCTGACAGCTGCCAGGGACTCCCAGGTTGCTTTTCTCAATTAAGGGAGACTATAGGCATTGAAGGGCAGACCAATTATTGGGGCAGGCAGGCTTCTAGCAAGACAAAATCATAGCAGAAGGTCAAAGCAGGTGGCAAAGGCGAGGTCAGAGGAGCAGCCGAGGTTAGAACCAGTTTTTACAATACAGAAATATGCTCTAACTTCACCACTTAAACAATATTAGACAAATTAAAAGAAAATAAAAGTGACCCTAACTAACTGACCCTTAGGGCGACATGTATAATTTTTGGTGTTTAGACGCCAATGTTTGTGCGCATATGAATAGTGTAGCATGCGCCTGATTTATGAACCTGCTCTACTGCGAGTCAGAAATCAGGCACATTCTAGTGCAGAAACAACACAGCATGGTGAGAAAGCCCCTTAACATAAGCAGACTTAGACAGGACACTATAATATACTAGAATATGACATAGTAGGCGCAAACAAGAAACCTTGCTGCATACTCTGCAGTGAGACTGCCAAATTTAAATGATCTTTAACTCCTTAACAACAGCCCACCATCTTTTGACGGCGGGCATTTCAGGTCGTTCGTCTGCAGCGACGTCTTTTGGCGTCGCTGCAGACATCGGAGTTTGTGGAGCTCGGTGACGCAGCAATGCTGAAAACGGGACTGTAGCACACAGCCCTGATCCCAGCACAGCTCCTGCAAGCACCGGGGGTGGGGGAGTGGGGGGAAGGGAACCTCCGCTCCTCGGTGCTTTAACCCTTTAATTTCCGCAGTTCGTCAACGCAGCGCAATTAAAGGGTTTATCTGCTCTGTCAGGGGATTGGAATGCCCGGTGACCCGACAGAGCCCGGGGAAAGTAACACAGTTCTCCCTTCATGGGATTTAAAAAAACAAATGTAATAAAAAATAATTGTGCATACATTACACACACAAAAAAAAACCTACACATATTAGGTATCCACACGACCATAATAACCTGTAGAATTAATCTAACAAGTTATTAAGTGTGAAATGTGTATGGTGTAAAAAAATAGAAAAAAAAACAAATTTAACATTTTTTAAAAAAAAATAAAAGAAAAATCTGCAATTATTTATAAGTGAATTTAAACTATTGCCCCATAAAGTACAACTCGTCTCGAATAAAACGAGACCTCATGCAACTGTGTCATTGAAAAAAATAAAAAAGTTACAGCTGTTGAAATGAAAGGAGGCAAAAACTGAAAAAAGTTCTGGTCATTAACTACTTTTCAGGCCTGGGGTTTAAGGGGTTAAAAGGGCTAAAAGTACAGTAACAAGCTCTAGGTGCACAGCCAAGTAAATTCACAGGCAAGAATCCTGGACAGTTCCCTTGCAACCACTCCAAAACAAACATTCACGAGTGAAGACAGACTTGACATAGAAACTCCTACTGATCTAATTAGTAGGAGAGGACAAATGGCAGAATTCCTTCCATGCGTAAAAGGGGGGCGGTAGAGAACCAAACAAAGGAATGGACCGCCAGATGGAAAGGCCCCAGCACCGTGGAAAAGTGGGAGATGGACAATGTACAGCCCATAAATATAAGCTATAGTTATGACAGGCTCCAAACTGTCCAATGCGTGAGATTCTCTACTTTCTAGATTTCTCTGCAATCTATGTCTTTCTACTCCGTCCATTATCCACAGTGATCACTAAAGGTACGTTTACACAGGACAGAGGCAATGGGGATCCTCTGCAGCGGATTCTCACACAGAAATTCTGAAGCAACAAAATGGATGACATTTTAGGTGGTCTCATTTATATTCTGAAGAAAAAAATCTTTCCAGATTTTAAATCTTAAGGTTATCAGTTTATGCTGTGGATAGGCTAAAAATTTGTTGCAGATTTTCCCCATTGATTTCTATAAGGAAATCAAAATCTGAAACAAATCTGCAGTGGAGTGGGTAATGTTTTTCATTGTAGAGAGGCATTATGTCGTTGTGTGAGGATTAAATTGCTTTTTTCCACATCACTGGGCATTTGACTAACTAAAGCTTCTGGGAAAGACCTGAACTCACCTGCGCCATCTATTGGACGTAGTAATCTACAATTCACATGTGACTCACTGAGCCCTGAAATGTAAACAGGATTGAAAAGTGAAGTGAAGTTCATCTATAAAGAACCGTTTCTAGGTGTTTGCCGTTTCTAGTTCAGCTCTTTCTGACAAATCCGCAAAAAAAATTTTGTTGCAGGTTTTTGCAATCAAATCCTAAGAATTCAGCTGTGTCCTTTTTTTAATTTTTCCCCCCAAGCCTTCCCCCATAAATGTGTAAAGGAAGGGGAAGCAAAGGGGCATAGCAAGAGGTAGTGTTGCTGGAATCTTTTTCTGTTCAATTTTATAAATGTTTTGGCCCAAAAATCCCCTTTTTTCATCCCGACCCCTAATATCTACCCTATCCCTGATCCTCACCCTAAAACCCTAAACCCTTAACCCTAAAATTAGGGTTTGGGGTTTTTTTTTTTTTTTAATGTTCTTTTCAGGATGTAAACTACCTGCCCTCATCAGCTCCGGTCCCTGGTCAGTTTCCAAAGTGCTCATGCTCCGACATCAAGTCTAATGTCCAACTTACATTAGGCCTTTAAACATGTGGGGGCCAAAGGCACAGGGATTTGGTTTTTGGGTTTAAGGGGCTGTAAAAACCCATTCAATATTTCAATTTAGGGTTAGAATTATATTTATGTTCAATTTTTGGTGATTTTCAGGCCGATGCAAAATAATTTAAAAAATCCAAAAATTTTTGGGAGAAATTTTACTTTGACCTTAAATTTTTAAAATGTGAAAACTAAACTATTGTTACATAAAGGGAGCAGTCACCCGGCTCAGGTTTCTTGAAGGGGGCCTTTTTAAAAAAACCCCCTGGGTTTAAAAATAAAAAACAAAAAATGAAGATATTACATGTTGGCCCCACCCTTTTTAAGTTTTCACCCATTGGAAGTTAGATTTGCTGGGGTTTATGGTTTAAGGGTTTCCCGTAGGGTCAAAACAGTCAAAAATAGGTAGGTTTTCCCGGGAAAAGGATGTGTTGCATCTTTTTGGGTTTTTCGCGCTGTCCCGGGCCATGTCTCTTTTATTATTAGGGGTTTTATTTAAATTTTAAAAAGGGGCCCTTTTAATGTGGCAACCCAATTAAGCCTTTTTTTAACACATTTCAAGCATAAACTCAGACCTGCACAATTGGGCCATTAGGGAGGATTAGAGATGGGCGAATTGATTCTAACGAAATGGGAATTCGTTTAGAATTTCAGGAAAATTCGGGTTTCCCCCAACGAAGTCGAAGTTTGGGGGGACTTGGGTGAAAACAAGTGTGCTTTTTATTTTAAAATGGTGCGAGCCAAAAATTGGGGTTAAATGGGGCAAAGCACTTTTTGGGGGGGGAAGAAGGGGGATAGCCTGCATGACATGTCAGAGATGAAAACCCAATCAGAGGGCCGGGGGAAATTTTGGGGCGGCCCCCGCACTATATAAGTTCCCGGGCCGGACCGCTGGGAGCTCAAATCCCTCCCATTGTAAAACACCATCAGGGAAGGTTTCTTTCCAAAGGCTGATTTTTTACCCGAAAACTGATTTTTATACAGCCAAATTTTTTTGGGGTTTTCCCAGCTTTTCCAGAACCCGTTCTTTTTAATGTTCTTTTTTCTGATTTTTTTTGGGTATTGGATTCTAAAACCCCGTGTGCGTCCACTGGGGAGCTGCATATAATTTAAAAAACCTATCTGCCTCACAGCAATTGAATTTTCCAAGGGGGGGTCTAAGCCAGTTCCTGTTTTTTATTCATTTAAAGAAACAGGTTTTTTCAATAAAAAATACCACTTCATTTTTGGTGCTCAATTCTTTGGCGCAATTTACTTTTCCCGGGGTTTAAATTTAAACGTTTTTTTTCAGCTGTGGTGACCTTTCCAAAAAACCGCCCTTTTTTACCGCCAAAATATATACATTTTTTCCTGTAGCCTAATTCACAAACAAAGGTTAATTTAAAAATTTTATCTCTTTTTGTTGGGAGCCCTTAAAAAAACGGCATTGTAAACCCCGCTACAAAACTATAGTTTGTGGTGGCTTAATTCTTTGGGGCAATTTTTTCATCAGGGGTTTAAAAAAAACGTTTTTTTTCGTGTGGTGACTCCCAAAGGGAAAACCCCTTTTTTTACCGCCCAAAAAAAATATAAAATTTTTCCTGTAGCCTAATTCACAAGCAAAGGGTTAAATTTTCAAATTTTTTCTCTTGTTGTGTGCGTAAAAAAACCCCATTTTTAAAAACGCTAAAAAAGCTTTTAGTTTGTGTGGTAATTCTTTGGGGCCCAAATTTTCATCCAAGGGGGGTTTAAATTTAACGTTTTTTTTTCAGCTTTGGAGACTCCAAGAAACCGTCATTTTCCCCCCCAAAATAATTTTAAATTTTTTCCCGTAGCCTAATTCACAAGCAAAGGGTTTAAATTTCAATTTTTTTCTCTCGGTTTTGTAGCGTTTAAAAACAAAAAGGCATTGTAAACACGATACAAACTAGTTTTTGTTGGGGGCTCCCAATTTTTGGGCAATTTCTTCCAGGGGGTTTTTTAACGTTGTTTTTTTGCTGTGGGGAAATCCAAGAAAAACCCTTTATTTTCACCGCCCAAAAAATTTACATTTTTTTCCCCCTTTGCCTAATTTTCCAAAGCATGGTTTTTAAATTTCAATTTTATTCCCCCTTTTTGTGGTTTTAAAAAAACCCACGCATTGTAAAACCCCGCTACAAAGCTAGTAGTTTGGGGTGGGTAATTTTTTTTTGGCGCAAAATTTTCAACCCGGGGGTTTAAATTTGGGGAAATTTTTTTTTCACTGTGGTGACTCCAAGAAACCGGGCATTTTCACCGCCCCAAAATATATACATTTTTCCTGGGACCCCAATTCACAAGCAAAGGGGTTTAAATTTCAAATTTTATTCTTTGTGTGTAGCGTTTAAAAAAAAAGGCATTTTAACACCTAACAAAGCTAGTAGTTTGTGGTGGGGGGATTTTTTTGGCGCAATTTAATCCAGGGGTTAATTAAGCGTTGGTTTTTTTACTTTTGGTTTACCCCCAAGGGGAAAACCCTCCCTTTTTTACCGCCAAAATAATAAAATTTTTTTCCCGTAGCCTAATTCACAAGCAAAAAAATTAATTACAATTTTTTTTTCTTGTTGGTACATAAAAAAACAGGGGATTTGCAACACGCTACAAAGTTGTAAATTTGTGGTGGCTTTAAAAAAATTTGGCGCAAATTT
Organism: Phyllomedusa bahiana; assembly: GCA_025379985.1. NCBI lineage: Eukaryota > Metazoa > Chordata > Amphibia > Anura > Hylidae > Phyllomedusa > Phyllomedusa bahiana. The sequence continues at coordinate 66,703 of JAODAL010007233.1, forward strand.
ACTCCCGGGGTAATTAACGTTTTTTTTTCAGCTTTTGGTGATCCAAAAAACCGTCTTTTTCCAAACCCCCAAAAAAATATACATTTTTTTTTGTAGGCCCAATTCACCAACAAAGGTTAATTCAATTTTATCCTTGTTGGGGTAGCGTAAAAAACACGGCATTGTAAAACGCTACAAAGCTTGTTGTTTTGTGGTGGGTCAATTCTTTGGGGGCAAAAATTTTCATTTCCCGGGGGTTTAAATTTAAGGGATTGTTTTTTTCCCGCTGTTGGGGGACCCCAAAAAAACCCTCATTTTCCCCGCCAAAATAATACATTTTTCCTGTAGCCTTTAAATTTACAAGCAAAGGGTTTAAATTTTCCAAAATTTTTTCTCTTGGGTTTTGTTTGCGTTAAAAAAACCCCGGCATTGTAACACCTACCAAAAACTAGTATTTTTTGGTTTGGCTCAATTTTTTTGGGGCAAATTTTCATCCAGGGGTTAATTAAGCGTTGTTTTTCAGCTTTTGGGGGACTCCCAAAAAACCGCATTTTTTACCACCAAAATATTTACATTTTTCCTGTAGCCAAAATTTACAAGCAAAAGGTTTTAAATTAAAAATTTTATCTCTTTTGGGGTGGGTGTAGCGTAAAAAACACGGCATTGTAACCCGTTTCAAAGCTAAATATTTGTGGGGGCTTTAATTCTTTGGCCCCAAAATTTTCCTCCAGGGTTTTTTTAAGCGTTTTTTTTCAGCTGTTGGGGACTCCCAAAAAACCCCCCATTTTCCCCCACCAAAATATATAAATTTTTCCTGTACCTAATTCACAAAAAGGTTAATTAAAAAATTTTATTCTTGTTGGTAGCGAAAAAAAACGGATTTTTAACAACCCCAAAAAAGCTTGTAGGTTTGTGGGGGGCTTCCCAAATTCTTTGGCGCAATTTAAATCCAGGGGTTTATTTTAACAAATTTTTTTTTCAGCTGTTTGGGGACTCCCAAGGAAAAACCCTCTTTTTCACCGCCAAAAAATATTTCAATTTTTTCCCTTTTCCTAATTTACAAGGGGAAAGGGTTAAAATTTCAAATTTTTTCTCTTTTTGTGTTTTGCGTAAAAAAAAACGGCATTTTAACCGTTTTCCCAAAACTAGGGAGTTTGTGGTGGCCCCAATTCTTTGGCGAAAATTTACATCCAAAGGGGTTAAAAAGTATTTTTCTGCAGTTCACTCAAAAAAAGAAACTTTCCCCTTTTTTCACCGCCAAGAAAAAATTTCCCCTGTATCATAATTTATATCCGAGGTTAATTAACCCTTTTTACATTAAAAAAATAACAGATTTTTTAAAAGGGCACTACAAGTCAATTTTTCCGGGGCCGTTTTTTGGATTGCAATTTATACCAAGGGTTACCCAAGCTTGTTACTGGGTTCATTTGGTGTCAAATACAGGTGTAATTTATCATAACAGATATCTTCATCAAAACGTGTCTGTACTTTTAGAACAAACAGTTGTCAGACAGAGAGGTGGAGGCCCGCCCCCGAGGGGCGTGGCACAAACATTCCGGGAAACGGGCCCCCGGGTCGCGACACAAGGGGACGTCCCCAGCAGGGGTAATCGGTAGGCCAGAACTGCGCTGTCATCTAGGGGCCTTTGGTTGTTCAGCAACCAAATTTCTTTTTTGGGTTTGCTAGGTTCCATTTCCCTCCCAGATGACATTGACAACCTCAGCCGAGTCGGTGGGAAGTCAGCCCAAAACCCTAGTTGGAGGGGCCCGGGAGCGGGTCAGCGGCCCCCCCTGTCCTCAGCCCGCCTCTGTCCCATCGGTTTCCCCTCAGCCAGAGATTACTTTTGGTTGGGGTCAGGCCACATATAGCGAGGTGAAAATTTGAGGAGGGCAGTCCAGCTATTGGGCAGCGAAGAAATGGGGCAATATCCCCTGCTTTTTTCAGTAGGTTGCAAAAGTATAGATGTGAGAGTGGCATGGGAGGTCATGTTTGGGGGGGTCCCCCTCGGCATACCAAACCGGTGATGGGACAGCATGACGATGAAAAAAAAAAAAGATGATGATGTAGCCGACCCCCTTGGGGCGGGGAGGAAAGGGGCTTCATCATCGTCGGGGAGAAGAGGGCGTCAGCTTGGTTTCAGGCAGCGGCGCGCCAGAAAGGGGGTTGTGGGCCCGTGAGTCAGCAGGATAGCGCAGTGCGAGTGGGGAGCCAGCGGCCATGGGGTGAAAACCCCCTTCGCGGTCAAAAAAAGTGCGGCAAGGGGCTCAGCAAAGGCAGAAACCCGTAGTAGTCACTCAGTGCAGAGCGTTGGGGGTTTAAAATCAGCTACTCTGGGGTGGGCAGTTCTTTGCTAAAATCCCGGAGGGCCCCGAATATGGGTATATGTAGAATCTGTGGGGAAAATGAAGCGTGGCCAGGGAGTAACATTGGACCGGGGGCCCTGCGTAACACGTGCAGCTCCCCACCCTTGGCCGGGGAAAAAGGGTCGATGTGGTAGCCCATCCTGCCCGCCGAAAGCAGGGCCAGTGGCACGCATGCCATTGCACCCAGTAAAGGCCCCACCCCCTCTGTAAAGGGAGCTGTTTTCTTTGACATCATTCCCCCCCGGTCCAGTGCCCCTGCTCCCTCGCACTAAATTGGCCCAGCGTGTTCACGGGCGATTGCAAAGAGACAACAGTATGCGTTCCAACCATCCTATTGTGCAGCAGTGACCAGCTCCTGCCAAGTGTTGGTATTTGCATCCCCCCCTTTCCCAAAAAGGGTGGACTCTGCACCGTTCAGAAAATATTGGCTTGTCCCGACCCGAATGGAGAGTTTCCAAGCCGAAATTTTTCCTTTCCAAAAAGGCAGTCCAGCACTTCATAAATAGTAGAACAAAAAAGTGGGCCGTCCTTGAGTATGGGTTTTTGTTCCAAGGTGCACGGCAGCACGGACATCTGGAGCGAACACGGTCGGGCCAGTACATGTCCTTTACGCCCATGGTGAATGTGCTTCCTGCCCAGGAACCCCAAAAACTGGACAGGAAACCCCCCCGTTTTTCTCCTCCACTTTTCAAACTTGGCTCCTGCGCTAATGTCCCCCCTCCCTCTCCTCCCCACCCACCCCATCCGGGCCCCCCCCCCCAAAGTACTGCTCATCATCCCACTGTGTGGGAACGCATGCCACCAGTATACACCGGGGGCTTGCCTCGGCGAACGAAGTAAAACAGGGAAGGAAACTGCTCCGTGTCATGCAGCAAAAAATCGATGGTGGCTTCCCCCGCGCCAATGCAAATCGGAACCGGGTGACGGACAATGGGGAAACATGGTGTCCGGCGCACCGAGGGGGGATGGTCCCCGCGCCCCCCATGGCGCACATGTTCAATTTGGTTGTGAAAAGGTTCCTGAAGTCTTCCACAGATCTTCAGAAGATTCTAAAAATGGCCAGGAAACTGTGCATGCACTTTATCCATTCGTACAAAGCCAGGACGGGAAAGTACTCCCCTGTGTAACTTTGATGTCAGCCAGTGGCAGCTCATGCGTGACACCTGCCGTTTGTTGAGGCCATTCGAGGAGGCCACTATTTGTCAGTCACCAGCACTATGGATGAATAACGTCATTCCACTGCTTCATGTCCGGGAACAGTGCTGAAAAATCTGTCGGGGGCAGGGGACTGGAGATTGGCGACTACATCTCGCGGCCACATGAGTCCGTGGGGACTGAAATGGAGGAGGAGGAGGACATTGGGGGCAGAAGCATTGTCTGGTGAAAGGGAGTGGATTTTCTCCCCAGGAAACAAAGAGAGGAGGAGCAGGAGCAGCTGGAGGAGGTAGATGGAGATGGGGAAGATGACACAGATGACCCGCAAGCACCGTGGCAGTATACAGTGGAAAAGGAGGCAGGGAGCCCCTCGGAGTCACTTGTGCAGAGGGTTTCCGCAGCATGCTGATTTGCTGGTAGTGACAGCCGAATAATCAGCATCCGGCAGAGGGATGACTTCTGGCTCTCCACCCTATTGGACCCTCGCTACCGGTCCAAAATGGGAGCCTTTTTCCCAGCTTTTGAGAGGGAGGACAAACTTAAATAATCCTCCGTAGTCAGCTGGGAAATCCTCCGTAGTCAGTTGGCCGCTGCCTATGTGCGGCATCGTCCCTCCTCTGACAGGTCTGACCAGGGGGTTCCTCAGCTCTCACGTACTACTGCCGCGGTGCTGGGGGAAGGGGGGGGGGGGTAGGATCATTTACCAGCTCCATCAGCAGAAAACCTAAGTCTGGAGTCACTGATGAGCAGCTTCCTTCACCCGCCTAGTGAGGAGGGTAGTGCCAGCAGCAGCAGCAGCAGGACCGGGAGCAGTCCCTGAACCCACAGGGGGTGGCCTACTTGGACAGCACTCTGCCACCCCATTTTTAGAAGATCCACTGGACTACTGGGCAGCCAAACTGGATGTGTGGCCGCAACTTGCCGAGTTTGCAGTGGAGAAGCTGTCCTGCCCGGCCAGTAGTGTGGCATCAGAGTGGATGTTCGGTGCGGCGGGGGCCATCGTTACCCCAAGGAGAACCCGCTTGTCCACGGGAAATGTGGAACGATGACCTTTGTCAAGAGAATCAGGCGTGATCGGCCAGGATTTCCACACATCAATGCCTTAGGCGTCATCTGGGTTCAAACTACCTGCCTCAGCCACTATTCTGATGCCGCCACCCGCCTGATGCCACACATCTGCTGACAGTTTCCCCATCTGCCTACCACCATCTTTACCAGTGACTGGTATTGCCACCCACCTCAACACTCTGTCATTGTGCCACTCTATGACCTCATGCTGCTGCTGCTGTTGCTGGTGCCGTGACATCCACACTGTATCACTGTGCCACTCTCTGACCTCATGCTGTTTCTCCTGCCGCTGTCACCTCAAATCTCTGTCATTGTGCCACTCTGTGGCCTACTCCTTTTTTTGCCACCTCCAGAATGTCATTGTGCCACTGCCTGACCTCATGCGCTGCTGTGGCTGCTGCCGTGGAACCCCCACACTGTATCATTGTGCCACTGTCTGACCTCATTTCTGCTGTGCCCTGCCCTCCACTCTCTGTCATTGTGCCACTCTGTGGCCCACACCTGTTTTTTCCACCCCCGAATGTCATTTTGCCCCTGTCTGACCTCATGCTGCTGCTGTGGCTGCTGCCGTGACCTCCACACTGTGTCATTGTCCCACTCTGAGGCCTACTCCTGTTTTTTACCCCCTCCAGAATGTCATTGTGCCACTGTTTAACCTCATGCTGCTGCTTCCGTGCCCTCCACTCTCTATCATTGTGCCACTCTGTGGCCTACTCCAGTTCTTGCCACCTCCAGAATGAGATTGTGCTACTACCTGACCTCATGCTGCTGCTACCGTGACCTCCACACTGTGTCATTGTGCCACTCTGTGGCCTTCTACTGTTTTGCCACCTCCAGAATGTCAATGTGCCCCTGCCTGAGCTCATGCTGCTGCCGCCGTGACCTCCGCTCTCTGTCATTGTGCCACTCTGAGGCCTCCTCCTGTTTTGTCACCTCCAGAATGACATTATGCCACTGTCTGACCTCATGCTGCTGTGGCTGCCGCCGTCACCTCCACACTCTGTCACTAATGTTGCCACCTGAGCCCTCAGCTTGTTTTTTTCCAGCTGTCGCTGCCATGACTTTATCAGGCTACATTCCCGCTTCAGTTTTTTGGTCAGTTTTGCCCTCTTAATTGCCCAGGGAATTTTATAGTGAAGCGATTCTAAGAGCAGCAGCAGTCATGTGCGTGTCATACTAAAACACAACATTGTATGAAGACCAAACCAAGCTCCCTCTGCATATCTAAGCATGGCACAACGTTCCACAGCACCCTGCAGGCACGGTGCAGCCTGGAAATAGCTGTTTTTTAACGCGATTCCTGCCAAAGTAATTTTGACCGAAACGAATTTTGTCGGAAAATTCGGCGAAGTGACCGAATCGAATTTTTGAGAAATTCGCCCATCTCTAGGTAGGAGCCAAAATTTAACTAGGCTGAACTTTTGGTTTTTCGTGGCCATGAAGATTGTATTCCTTCGGAATGGCTATACCTTGTCAGCAAACAAGGCAGAAAATGTTGTCTCCAGGCGTCTCCTCACTTACCCCTGTACAGGGAAGGTAAAATGTTAGAATTTTATGAATAAGATGCAGTAATGCACATTATGTATCCTCTTGTCTTCCTTGTGCATGAAGGAAAGTTTTATTATTGAAGGCTGTGTTGGTCACGGACTTTTAAGAAACGTTTGGAATAAAGTGTTTGACAAGTTTTAATCTACGGCTTATGGCACATTATTTTTGTTGAGTTTGTTGAGAATATGTTGTCTCTCATGTAAGTAAACAGGTATCTATGTGAAGGGCCGTCTTAACCACATTATGGTATAGCCATGCAGTTGTCCTTTCCCAAATACATCACACCAAGCCATGCTTATAGCAATGTCCAAATGTGATACCCCATGAGGCTATGTCTCTAAAAAAAAGAACATACACACCGTTAAATAAGCAGCAAAGACCCAAGCTTTTAAGGGATATGTCCTTACTTTCCAGGACATTCACTATCTAAGGGCCCCTATGCTTGTCCCCAAGCAACTGCATAGTGGGCCCAATGGAAAAGATGGCCCTGTCTATGTGTCCACTCTGGATCAAACTCCCTATGTTCTGGTTCAATCTCACATATCTTTATTACCTATTTCAAAAAGTCCCTCCAAAATATTTTCTTTCCAAAAAATATCCACAGCAACTGCTCAACTGCCCACGCTTGGGGAAACTCCCCTCACTCAGTTGTCCTCTGAGAAGGTCCATGCACCCTCGACATCGCTGCTTTCAGATGGATGAAGTCCTGCACTTAAGTTGGCTTTGCTAACATGAGTTAATGAATCTCCTAATGGTTTTGTTTTTGCTTCTGGTCGTGGTATCTGTCAGGAGATAGTAAAAACATTGAATACCAGTTTTCCACAAGGTCTTAATTACAAAACTGATCTTTTATATATTTATTAAGAAATATCTAGTTACATATTTATATTATATCCCATATGCTTGTGTATTTATTTATTTTTTCTTGCTGAGTGACATGTGTCAGGTTAATTAGGGGTTAATTTGTTTTTTGCCGGATGCGCCGCACTATTTAAGGAAGTAGCTTTTGTAGTTTGTTATGCTATGATTCAGGGTCTGTAACAATATTTAGACCCGAAACGCGTCAAGCTTTACTATGTTGTATTTTGCCTTTTAACTATTTTTGTCTTTTAAACATGGGACAATAAAGATTCATACTTTTTAAAAGGATCGAGTGCTGGATGGACTCATATGTTTTTCAGTAAAAACATTACTCTGATGTATAATACAGCGAAGTCATAGAGAATAACAGAACAAAGGTCTTATTTCCTCTATTTGCTAAATGTGCCAGACTTAAAAAGCATATGTACATTTGGCCAATAGAGCAAATACGGTCCAAACAAGACTACATTTTCTCTATTATTCTCTATGACTCTGCCCCATTAGACGTCGGGATACCAGGTGATCACATGAGTTCACATATTGTACCAGTCTTCACTATAGCATAATACTGAATATGACAATGTTTGAGAATGACATCTCACTGATAAAATACAAACACCTGATGATGCATTAAGGGTTAAATACATGATCTTCTAGTATGTAAAATTGGAAATACGTGTAAAACTCCAACAAAGTATACAAAGTATATCCCGCTCCCCAGAAAAAAAGAAATAAATATATAAAATACAATACCTACTTGTTAGAAGAGTTCCTTAACAATGCAAAGATAACAAAGTGTCTGCCAGCTGGAATCCCCAGCGATCAGTGGTAAGAAGTGTTTAGTTTCCCTACAGCGCCACCACAGGAGAAGCTAAGCATTACAAAATTCCCTTACAAATTGGTGGTTTCTCAATATAATCCAGGACAAGGCAGGTCCTCCAGAGTGAGAGATGCTCTTTGTAACCACAAGATGAGAATTGTAAACAGAGGACTTTCCTCCATTAGCTCAAAATTGCCTAAGTGGTACATACGAATAGGTTCTATAGTCTGAAGAATTCCTTTAAATGTAAGACGGTTAAAGACTATTTGACAAATGCAGTACAGGTTCATGAGTCCAGTGCATCAGATGCTATAAACGTCTGGTGTATGTACTTGATCAGTGGTGCCTTACTTCATGCTGCTTCAGTCTACGGCCTCGCAATTCTTGGCCCCCCACTGCTTTCTGTCTTTCTACCAATCAGCCTAGTATTGTGTCAGATGCTGCTAATGTTGCTAGACATGTCCATTACTGGATTCTTTTTCAGCAATTTATCATGATTACCACCAGCTTAGAGCTTTTCTACAGGTCACAGAACTCCAAGGTGAGTTCACATCCTTTCATTTTACAGTGAGGAGGCAATTTATATATATATAGTTTGTGACCTCATACTACAAACCTTAGGGAATTATATATATGTGTGTGTACAGTATATATAAATATATATATATATAAATATAATATATATAAATATATATATATGTATATATAAATATATGATATATATATGTTATATAAATATATATATATATATATATATATATATATATTATATTATATATATATATATATATATATAAAGCCCCAGTTTAGGGCATCTATGATGTTATATTTTGAAGTATATCTAGTGTAGTATGCCGGGACTTGTGGTTCCATATTAGCTGCTTCAAATAGCTACCATGGAATAATAAGTCTCAGCATCTACATTCTGCACCCATATGATAAGGACATGTACTCAACACAGGCCGGGGTAGTTTTTTTTTTGACCTGACACAAGTGTACAAGCATTTATCATAGGTAAAAAAATTTAAAAAATCTTCCTCCCCGATGTTAAATTCATGCATTAATTCTATTAGTCTAATAGTATTGGTGTTAAATGTACAATGCCAATATTTTAAGTCCAGATATACACATGACGCTTTAGTCTGAGTTGGCCTTCTTCCGGTTACAGCCAGGCTTTTCCACACTCCCTTAGCGTTATTACATGCTATATGCTATATGTTTGTCTTGCAGTTAGGGTTAGAAAAAAATTCGGGTTCAAGATATTCTGACCACATTTGAAATGAAGGACCTATTCGAGCAACACTAGTTAAAACACCTAAGGGGACATGTATGAACAGGGCTGCACCAGAAGCCTGGCGTCTTTTCAGCCCAAAAACTGGAGCCGTGTTCGCTATATTTTTAATCAGACGCACTCCAGTATTAGGTGCATTACAACGTGCCTGTGGCACTTTGTAATGCACCTGAGATCGGGGGGCGTGCTGGAGGTGTCACACTACAACTGCCTGATTCTACACATTTATAGCTTCAGTACAGCAAATCCAGGCGCATTACTGCTGGAACAGGTAGACCACTTTAAAAGTGGTTTACCTGAGCCAGAAGTGTCGCTTTGTAGCTAGAAAGCGCTAAATCTATGACCCGCAGTAGAACAGGTTCATAGATTCAGGCGCATTCTACACTTTTAATGCGCGGAAAAAAATGTCGCCTGGGTGCCAAAATACATACATGTCGCCCATAGTTACTAGGAATCTGTAGGAGAGTTGTTGATCCAGGGATTTGCTACATTTGGAGTTGGGAAGGAATCTTTTTCTCTGAGATGAGAATCTCATAGGGTTTTTGCTTTCCCAATACTGTGGGATAGAAGGTTGAGCTGGTTGGACATTTGTCTTTTCAGTCTTAAAAATGTTTAGTGTTGCAGTTCAGATTTGGGTTAAATTTTACTTGAATATATTTGAGTTGGCGAAAGAAAAATTTTGTTACAGTTGGTGGACAAATTAAAGGGGTACAAGGGGTTGGTGGACAAGCTTGAAGGGGTAATAAACTTTGTAATTCATACTTACTAAAAATTATTTGCCTCTTCTTGCTGTGCAAAACAAGGCAAAGAGCCCACCCATCACCCTTATCCCCTGCAAACCATGTGACGTTCATTGATCACATGGCCTCTGTGAACGTTTTATCATTACTCAGTGGGTGTGCTTTGAAGCCAGGATCAGCTCAGGAACACTCCCCTGTAGTGGGCTTGACCAGAGCATAGAACAATCTGGCTGCATTCACTCTTTCCAGTCTATAGTTTAAAAGTGAATAGGAGTAATTACATTACAGTTATTACAAGGGAGGTGGAATGGTTTGTTTATCTTTAATCCTGCTAGCAGAACTTAGTAATTGGAGCAGAGGACAGCAGTTCAGAGCTGGGGGGTTGTGTTCTGTTGTCATGAAAATGATGACGGCAGCTCTGTACGGTTTACATAGGGACTCATAAGCCCTAACTATTTATCACTATTATGTCAACATGTACAAAGCTGGGTGGAGCTTACACACTAATGTAAGTATATAAATCCTAGCAGTGATAACTGTGGAAGGAAGGACTAGTTTGCAATGCAGTCTGGAAGATGTAGGAAAGTGATGCAGGAGAAAAACTGAAACTCCCACAAGCAAGAAGTGTCACTGCCAAAAGTGAATTTTATTATAGATGAATAAGAAGGCAAAAGAAAAAAAAACAAACACATAGGTATTGGAATGTCTTTACTTTTCAATGTAAATGCTGTTTATATTGTTCTATGAAATCTTTAAACTCCCGGATCACCCCTTTAATGTTAAAGTTGAATTTTCAGGCGTATCTATGTATGCTCTTTGAATCACTTCGCTATGCAATGCCACTCAAGTTTTTACAGCTTTTACTCTTTTTGGGGAATTGTCCATAACTTTTAAATTAGGCAGTTGGTTCCTCTGACCTTATATGTGAATCATGCAAAAGAAAAAAAAAAATCCTGAAGGCAAGCAGTAATGTACATTAAATTATCTGGCTAGCAATGAAAAATAGAACATTGCTACAGTGGCCACGAATTGGATTTTGTACTTGCTGCTGCTGGAGTTGCATACATAATGACTTTTAAATGCAGTGACATTAGAGTAAAGAAATGAAAGCAGCTATGTCATTTACAAAGTACAGATCACAGCACAAAACACATATTATAGCCGAGCCGGCTCCTTGTGTCCTTATTGCGGCTATAAATATTTTTGAGTTATTTATGCATGTAATTTTTTTGCTATTCATACTGGCAGACGCTTCATCAAATAATTACAAATGTACAAGGATCCTGTTCCAGCTTCACAGTCCCTGCGCCGACGCCAACCCCTCAGTGCACTAAGGGGTTAAGGAAACCATCTGCATTCAGGAGGAGAAGATATTTATGCACTGCCAAGATTTAATTCCGCCAAATGCATTCCTAATATTTTTTATAAGTTCTGTCATAACAGTTCTGTTTGAGGTTTCATGGTATTTTCTCGGCATCCGTCATAGTGAAGCCACTTCTTCAATTTCTAAAAAGGATTTTAATAGAAATCACAGAAGCTGCAATGGTCTTGGTTTGCAAAATGTTTGGTTACATTGGTGCAACAGTAATAGTTTTTGGCTTAAGGGGTTGATACATTTTGGGGTTCACAGTAAAGGTGTTTTTAGTCTTTCCTTTACTTAGAGCAAATGATACATTCACTGCCCTAGTCCTGCTTCTCAGTAGCCCAGCCAAAGTAGACCATAGTTGTCAACTCTCCCAGAAAGTGAGAAGAGGGTTCCAAAAACACAGAAGAGCACGTGACGCTGACCTGATGGTGCCACATCCGGGCTAATTACTCACCTCTACTCATTCCCAAGGTTAATTCCCAGGTGCCGCCACAGTTATCTACTCTGGGGCCTTTTTTGGTTTAGGAGGTCTGCATTCAATAAGGCTTGCGGGGTCTATGATTTTTGAGGTTTGCATTTATCTAATTTAAAGGGTCTATACATATTTAGGTAGTCTGGTCTGGTCTCTGTATTTATTTATGAGTCTGGTCTGGGGTCTGTATTTACTTAGAAAATGTCATCTGGTTTCTGTATTTATTTAGAAGTCTGGTCTAGGGTCTGTGTTAGTGTCAGGGGGCTGTATCCGGATATATTTAGGGAGTATGGATTAGTTTCAAGGGTCTTTATCCGGATATATTTAGGGGGTCTGTATTAGTCTCAGGGGTCTGTATCCGGATATATTTGGGGAGTCTGTATTAGTCTCAGGGGTCTGTATCCGGATATAATTAGGAGGTCTGTGTTAGTTTCAGGAGTCTGTACCCGGATATATTTAGGGGGTCTGTATTAGTTTTAGGGGATCTGTATTAGTTTCAGGGGTCTGTATCCAGATATATTTAGGGGGTCTGTATTAGTTTCAAGGGTCAGTATTAGGATATATTTATAGGGTCAGTATTAGTTTTGGATATATTTAGGGGTTCTGGACTGGGATACATATTTCTTTACAAGGCTTGTCTAGAATCGGTATTTACACGGAGTGTATCTTGATTTATTTAGGCGGCCTGGTCTGGGATCTATACTTATTTAGGAGGTGTCATCTGGCTTGTATATTATTTTAGGAGTTTGGCGGAGGCTTTTATTAGTTTAGAAGGTGTATATTTATTTAGGAGATTTGATATGGCGTCTGTATTTATCTAGGTAGAGTGTTCTGTCTATGTGCATGTTTAGGGAGGTATCATCCAGTCTGTGTATTTCTTTAGAAGTCTGTATAAGTTTCAGGGGTCTGTATCTGGATATATTTAGGGAGTCTGATCTGGGGATCTGTATTAATTTACAAGGCTGGTCTGGGGTCTGTATCTGGATTTATTTAGGGTGACTGGCCTGGGTTCTGTATTCATTTTAGAGGTATCACGTGGTCTCTCTGCTTATTTTGGAGTTTGGCTGGAGTCTGTATTAGTTTGGGGGGGTCTGATATGGGGACTGTAATAATTTAGAAAGTGTGATCTGTTCTCTGTATTTATTTACAATTCAGGTCTGGGGTCTATATAAAATTTGGGGGTCTTATCTGGATTTAATAAGGGGTCTGGCCTCGGGTGCTTATTCATTTAGGAGTTTGAGCTGCATAATTTAAATAAATCTTGTATGGGGTCTATATTTGTTCTGTGGGTTTGCTCTAGTGTCTGTATTATTTTAATGGTTTCTATTTATTTAGGGGGCATTCTGGGGTCTGAAATTTATGTAGGGGTCTGCCATCTGTATTTTTAAGGTATCTGAACAGGATTTCTTTAGAAACCTTAGTTGTTTGCAAAATGTTTGGTAACATTGGTCAAGTTGTTATAAGTTTTGACCTTGGAGGTTCATAAATTTTTTTGGTTCACATGTAGAGGTGTTGCTAGGACAAATGACACATACACTGCCCTAGTCCTATTTCTAAGTAGTCTAGCCAAACTAGACCATATATAAATTCTCCCAGAATGTTAGCAGAGGCTCCCGCAAAAAAAAGAAGAGCGTGTGAATCTGACCTGGTGCCGCATCCTGACTAATACTTGCCTCTGCTCATTTTCCTGACCATCCTTATTCCCAGTTGCCGGCAAAGTTCTCTACTCTGGAGCCTGTGTTGGTTTTGGGATCCTGCATTTGTTAAGACTAGAGGATCTGTAATTATTGAGGTCTGTATTCATCTGATTTTAGAGGTCTGTATTTAGGGGCTCTGGTCTGGGATTTGTATTTGCCTTGAGGGTCTGATCTGGTCTCTGTATTCATTTAGGAGTTTTGTCTGAGGTCTCCATTTAAAGGGTCTATATTTATTTAGTGGGTTGGTTACGAGGATTTGTATTTATTTAGAGGTGTCATGGGGGCTGGCGCGGGTGCCGTTGCCCCCCGCGGCCGCCCCCTGCCCGCATCCAGCCCCTCGCTGCTCGGGCCCCCGCGCCTGCTCACTTACCCGTCCACGCTCCTGTGCACGCTGCTCCTGCCTGTCCCGGCTGCCACGCGCGTACCCGCTGCTTAGGGCGCGCACGCGACGGCAGGTCTGGATTTAAAGGGCCAGCGCGTCGGTAATTTGTCAATTGCCGGCCGCTGGTCCTATATAAGGTATACGCCCCCGGGACTCTCTGCCAGATTGTTGGTGTGCGTTTAGTGAGTCTTGAGAGTGATGGAATTCCGTTTGATTACCCGTGTACCAGTCCGTTCCGCTACGTATCCTGACCTTGCCTGTTTGCCGCCTGCCTTGCCCGTCTCTGACCACGAACCTCTGCCACCTGCCCTGACCTTCTGCCTGTCCCCGACTACGTCTCCGGATTACGATTCTGTACTACGCATTACCCCGACCGCCATCGCAAGCAAGTCACGTCAGGGGTAGCGACCTGGTAGCCTCACGCCGCAGCAAGTCCATCCCGCTTTGCGGCGGGCTCTGGTGAATACCGGGGCTACTTAGACTCCACTCTCTGGCGTGGCTTAACTATCATCGCTTGCGGTGGTCCAGCGAATCCACCGAACCGTTACAAGAGGGTAAAGTCTCAGGTCTGCATTTATTTAGGAGTCTGGTCTGATATCTGTATTTATTTAGGAGCCATGGTCTGATATCTGTAGTTATTTAACCCTTTCCCGACATTGGACGTATGGGTACGTCTTGTGGAGGAAGGTGTTAACACAAATGGATGTACCATACGTCCAGTAGATCATGCGGACTCACAAGCAGAGCCCGCACGATCGGAGCATGGAGCCAGCTGTATGTTACAGCTGGCTCTATGCACTGTTACAATGGTGGCAACTAAGGGAAAAGCAGGGGTTGGGAGCTGCCTCTGTCTTCATTGGTAACCCTGCAGTGCGATCGTGGCATGCTGATGCCTTCCATGACAACCCGGAAGCCTTTGTTAGGTTTCCAGGTTGTCTGTGTTGTCGCCAAACTCGGCGTGCTCTCAGTCATCGTAAACGACAGTTGCAATACGTAGTAATACAGCTATATCTATATACTGCTATATATCTTACCAGCAATCAATAGTTCACTGAGTCAGGTTCACCATGAGGACAAGTAAAAAGAGGTGTGACAATAAAAAACATGTAAAAAAAAACACATACAAACACACAAAATATAAAGTAAAAGCACTTACTCTGTGATAAAACAGAATTTGTTTTAAAAAAAAGTTATGGCTATAAACGCTGTAAAAATTAAACCGAAAAACAATGGCGGAATTGCTGTTTTTTCTATTTTCATGGCCCAATGATAAAAAAACTATGGAAAGCCTGTGTGCCCAAAATGAACAATACACCCCTAGATGAGATCCATG
Source organism: Phyllomedusa bahiana (assembly GCA_025379985.1). Lineage (NCBI taxonomy): Eukaryota > Metazoa > Chordata > Amphibia > Anura > Hylidae > Phyllomedusa > Phyllomedusa bahiana. Next base: position 81,778 of record JAODAL010007233.1, read on the forward strand.
AGGGGTGTTGAATCCAAAATGGGGCAACTTCTAGAAGGTTTCACCTGTTCTGGTACTTTGGGGGCTTTGCAAATGTGACATGGATTCCACATATAGGGTATTGCTGCACTTGGAAGAAATCGGGTTACAAAATTTGGGGGCATCATACATCTAGAGGCTGCCTACTGAGTAATCTTAGCGTCGCAGGGGATGTGAGTGCAGCTGCCCGTCACACCCCCTGCGACACTAAGCTGTATATACAGCGCCCCCCGGGCACTGTGCATACAGGGGGAGAAGGGGAACAATCCCTCCTGCCTCTTCCCTGCACAGTGAGATTCGCTACTTCGGCGCCGCGGTCATTTAAAGAACCCTCGCTGCCTGTTGGCGGTGGGAGATTCGCCGACTCTGCCGGGGTGGCGGGGGGTGAACCCTATTAGCGGGAACCCCCCGCCAAAAGCGGGAGAGTTGGCATGTATGGCATATAGTCACCCTCCTTAAAGACCAGCACAGGTTTATGTCAAATATTCTATGGGAGACATGTCTGAGTCTAGGCCTAAGACTTTCTTTGTTGCCCATAGCAACTAATCAGAGCTCAGAGCAACCAATCAGAGTTCATAGCAACCAATCAGATCCCATATGAACCAGAGCTCATAGCGACCAATCAGAGCCCATAGCGACCAATCAGAGCCCATAGCAACCAATCAGAGCTCATAGCGACCAATCAGAGCCCATAGCAACCAATCAGAGCCCATAGCGACCAATCAGAGCTCATAGTGACCAATCAGAGCTCATAGTGACCAATCAGAGCTCATAGCAACCAATCAGAGCTCATAGCAACCAATCAGAGCCCACAGCAACCAATCAGAGCCCACAGCAACCAATCAGAGCTCATAGCAACCAACCAGAGCTCATAGCGACCAATCAGAACCCATAGCAACCAATCAGAGCTCATAACGATCAGTCAGAGCTCATAGAAACCAATCAGAGCTCATAGCAATCAATCAAAGCCCATATGAACCAGAGCTCATAGCAACCAATCAGAGTCCATAGCAACCAATCAGAGTGCAGCTTTTATTTTTCCAGAGCAGAATAAGAAATGAAAGGGGAGCTCTGATTGGTTCCTATGAGCTCTGATTGGCTGCTGTGGGCAACAAAGACCGTCTTAGACTTAGACCGTTTTCATATATGTGGCCTTATGCTTGGTCTATTTGGAATGAGCTTTTCCTGCTAGAGACTTGCATCTTCAGCCTTTATTGTATGTCTTGTACATGACAATTTTTGACAATTGTCTTCAGAGAAATTCATGTGCGGAGGGATTTTTTTGGGACAATCCACATCCCTTTTACAAACCCCTCCCCCCCTCCCCTTTGATACAGGCCACACCTCTTTTTGCATGCCCCTCCTCTCATTCATAAATCATATTTACCACTTGAAAACACTTCAGGTGTCTATGAGACAATATTCTAAGAACTACAACTATCTTACTTTTCTGTCGGTGGAGCTGTGTAATGCCTTTTTATTTGTACGTTGACATTTTCATTGGTGCCATTTTATGCAATTCTGCCATATTTTTGTTGATTTTTTAATTTTCTTTGCTCCATAGTTTCAATATCACGATAAGTGTATTGATTGGATTGTTACATATGCAGCAATCCCTACTAGGTGTCCTTTTTTTTTATTTTCAATCATTTATTTTCTATATGTTTCAACTTTTTTTGACTTTTTAGAGTCTTTTTATTTTTTACTTTGTTTTCCACTATACATCTAGACTATGTGGTTGCTTAATTCCTTTCATAATACACATTAATACATTACTGCATTGCTATGTGTTAGACTGCCGATCACAAGTCTATTAGACTCTTGCTTGAGAAAGACCTTTTAAGGATTAAAACGTTGCTCTATGGATGAATACAAAGTTTTGGATTTTTTCATCGCTCTTTGAATGCTCTTTCTTTTCCCTTTTTTGGATTTAGTCTATTGGATTCTGTCTCTGATCAGGTCCTCATGGACTTTATTCCATTTATTAATTAGACCTGAACAATTTAATTAGCCTTTTTTTATTTTTTTTATTTTGCAATGTTCACTGTATAAATTAATTAACATGATAATATTAATCAATATAAATGCAGCAAAATCAAACGTGTACCTAACACCATAACAATTAGGCTATGTCTACACTGCACAGAAAAACGTCCGTTTTTTCAGCGTTTTTCGTTTTCTAAAAACGCTGGAAAAACGACTGTAATCATCTCCCTAGACTTCTATTGTAAAAAACTCCGCGTCAAACACGAGTTTCTTTTTTTCTCCTTTTTTTTCCCTATGGCGTATTTTGCAAAATCTCTAAAAACCCCAGAAAAAGGGCAGAAAATTTTTACTAAGGAGTCGTAAAGGGGGGGGGTTTTTGGGTTTTTTTGGGTTTTCCCGGGGTTTTTGTGGGATTTTTCAATGTAAACCCTCCCAGGAGACCCAAGTCCCATTTATAAGGGGGTTTTAACAAAGGTTATATCTTTCAAATCTGCTACTATTTCGAGGGCCCTTTTTTTGGGGACCTTTTGTAATCAATGATCATGTTTTGGGTTCGCTAACCGATTTTTTGCGCAATCATATTTTTTTTCGCTAAAAATCGTTATTTACAGATTTTGGCTCAGAATTGGTTTTTTTACAGTTTTTGATGCAAACTTCCCTTTTCTAAACATATTTTGGTGCAAATAAAGTTCCCTTTGCTATGATAAAAAAAAATTTTTTACGGTTTTGGGCCGAATAAGTTTTTTTAGGGATTATGGCCCCAGAATCCTTTTTTTTTTTTACTTTTTTTGACACTAAAATAATTTTTTTTTATGATTTTGCCGCTATAACGTTATCTCGTTTTCTGACGCCAAAATACGTTTTTTACCATTTTGGCGCAAAAATCCTTTTTTTTTTTTCGTTTTTTGGCACTAAAATAATTTTTTTTTACAGTTTTTAAAAGCCCAAAAACTTATCTCCCTCTGACGCTAAAAATACGTTTTTTTTTAAAAAGGGGATTTTCCCGGGGAAAAAAAATTTTTTTTTTTACGTTTTTTTGACACTAAAAAAAATTTTTTTTTTATGATTTTCCCGCTAAAACTTATCTCGCTTCTGACCCCAAAAAAATTTTTTTTTTGTTTTTGGCGCAAAAATTCCTTTTTTTTTTACTTTTTTTTTCCTAAAAAATTTTTTTTTTAATTTTTTTAGCGCCAATAAAACGTTTTTCGCCTCTGACCAAAAAATCGGTTTTTTTTTAATTTTTTTTGGAAAAAAACTTTTTTTTTAAAAATTTTTTAAACCAAAAAAAATTTTTTTTTTTACTGATTTTTGCTGCTAATAACTTATCCCCCCCTTCGACGCCAAAAATACTTTTTTTTTACGTTTTTGGTGCAAAATAATTTTTTTTTTTTTTTTTTTTTTTTTTTTGGGCACAAAAATAATTTTTTTTACAGATTTTGGACAAAAACTTATCCTGCCCTGACCCCAAAAAAATTTACTTTTTTTTTTATGGTTTTCAAAAAATTTAATTTTTTTTTTTTCGTTTTTTTGACACTAAAATTTTTTTTTTTTTTTTACTGATTTTGGCCTATAATTTTTTCCCTGCTTCTGACCCAAAAAATACTTTTTTTTTTAAAGATTTTTGGGGCTCAAGAATCCTTTTTTTTTTAATGGCTTTTGGGGAAAAAAAACCGAATTTTAAAATTTTTTGGGCGTAATAAGTGATCTAGCTTTTTGAGAAAAAATAAATAAATTTTTTAAAGATTCGGGCCAAAAAACCCCGATTTTGACGGGTTTGGGGGCTTAGTTCAAAATCTTTTAAAAATTTTTGGCGCTAAAAAACTAAATTTTCGCCTGACAAAAAAAAAATTTTTTTTTTTACGGAATTTGGGCAATAAGGTTTTTTAGGGGTTTGGGCCTAAAAACCCTTTTCTTTACAATTTTTATGCTAAACAGTTATCTTGCTGTATCAAGGATAATTGGGGTTTTTGTGGATTTTTTGGTGCAAGAATCTGGTGCAAAATTTAATAAAGCATAGCCCGCAGCAGCACACAAAGGCAATGTGTCACAAAAGGCTACAGTGATCTAAAGGGAAATTTACTACTTAAAATGTTAAATCCTCCTGAGGGTGTGTTACTCCAATGGGTTTAATTTTTTGGGATAATTAAAAAAAAGCAAAAACCTTCAAAAAAAGCCCAAAAAACGAAAAACGACCAAAAAACGGACGGTTTTTTTCAGCTTCTTTTGAACAGTGGACAGAAAACTCAGTTTCATAACTTTTTTTGTAATTCGTTTTCAGGGGGTTTTTTTGTGCACTGCAGTGTAGACATAGCCGTGGAGGCAACATGTACGAACAGGGCTGTGGCAGATTACTGGGGTACTTTGAGCAAACAGACCTGTCGTAACCCTGTTCGATAGATGTATGAACCGTCATGTGCCAAAACATCCTGCACCAAACACTCGACTTTTGAATGTGCCAAAAAAAGTTATGTTAAAAAGGGAAGGCATAGCACATTCAGGTTTTTTGGGGAAACCCACATTTAAAAGGTCCATACATACGTCGCCTCACGCTCCTCTATATCAATTTAAATGGGGGTATTGGAACTAGGTTTCATACTTATCACCCTATGGTTTTTTTATTGGCTTCAACGGGATTTTTTGTTACTTTCTAATTTATTTTTTCATATTCAAACATTATTTTAACAGTATTTTGCTTCATTTGTGGGGGGTTGTAGATTGTTCTTTTGCTTGATCGTGTTTATAATGCGTAGCAATAAATTTTTTGTACATTCTGATTGCCGTATTCCTTTGTATACCGCAAGCCCCTTTTTTTGGCAACCAGTTGCCATGGCAACCATTAGCAACCACCAATTGCATCTAGGTGAGTGAGTCTCTCCCCTCTTGCAACCACCTAGATGCCATGGCTGCAATTGTCAATGGAATCTAGAGGGTTATCATGAATGTTTTGGGTCCAACCTCCAAGAGCTTCACCATTAATGTACAGTGGTGCCAAAGCCACCTAGCTATGCAGGGAACTGCAGCCAGCCCCATTCACTTGAATAAAGCTGTGCGGCAGTTCCCTCCACAATCGGTTGGCTGGCGTTCCAGGGAAGGGTGCCCAGCACTGGACCAGCACCGTGGCCCCTTTGTTCTAGCAGTATGCAATCACTTTTTAAGATGGAAATTAAGGGCGACATGTATGAATCCTGGTGCTGAAAGCCCAGTTCTATATCGCTTTAACGCAATGTAGAATGCGGCAGAATGTATTAACCTGTTTTTCTGCAGCTCATACATACAGGGCAGTGTAGAGCCAATACCACAAGTCTGGCTCAGGCACCACCTTTACCCTGGTCTGGCTGTTCTTCTGCAGTCATACATACAGGGCAGTGTAAAAGCCAATACCACAAGTCCCGGGTCAGGCACCACCTTTACCCTGGTCTGGCTGTTTTTTCTGCAGGTCATACATACAAGGCAAGTGTAAGCCAATACCACAAGTCTGGCTCAGGCACCACCTTTACCCCTGGTCTTGGCTGTTTCTTCTGCAGGTCAAAACATACAGGGCATGTAGAGCCAATACCACAAGTCTGGCTCAGGGCACCACCTTTACCCTGGTCTGGGTGTTCGTCTGCAGTTCATACATACAGGGCATTTTAGAGCCAATACCACAATCTGGCTCAGGGACCACCTTACCCTGGTCTGGCTGTTCTTCTGCAGGTCATACATACAGGGCAGTGTAGAGCCAATACCACAAGTCTGGCTCAGGCACCACCTTTACCCTGTCTGGCTGTTCTTCTGCAGGTCATACATACAGGGGGAGTGTAAGCCAATACCACAAAATCTGGCTAAGGCAAACCACCTTTACCCTATCCTGGCTGTTCTCTGCAGGTCATACATACAGGGCATATAGAGCCAATACACAAATCTGGCTCAGGGGACCAAACCTTTACCCCTGGCCTGGCTGTTCTTCTGCAGGTCATACATACAGGGCAGTGTAAACCTAATACCACAATCTGGCTCAGGCACCACCTTTTCCCTGGTCGGCTGTTCTTCTGCAGGTCATACATACAGGCGCATGTTTAAACCAATACCACAAGTCTGGCTCAGGCACCAAACCTTTACCCTGTCCCGGCTGTTCTTCTGCAGTTCATACATACAGGGCAGTGTAGAGCCAATACCACAAGTCTGGCTCAGGCACCACCTTTACCCTGGTCTGGCTGTTCTTCTGCAGGTCATACATACAGGGCAGTGTAGAGGCAATACCACAAGTCTGGCTCAGGCACCAACCTTTCCCCTGGTCTGGCCTTCTTCTGCAGGTCATACATACAGGACAGTATAGAGCCAATACCACAAGTCTGGCTCAGGCACCACCTTTACCCTGGTCTGGCTGTTCTTCTGCAGGTCATACATACAGGCGCAGTGTAGAGCCAATACCACAAGTCTGGCTCAGGCACCACCTTTACCCTGGTCTGGCTGTTCTTCTGCAGGTCATACATACAGGGCAGTGTAGAGCCAATACCACAGGTCTGGCTCAGGCACCACCTTTACCCTGGTCTAGCTGTACTTATGCAGGTCATACATACAGGGCAGTGTAGAGCCAATACCACAAGTCTGGCTCAGGCACCACCTTTACCCTGGTCTGGCTGGCCCTTCTTGCAGGTCATACATACAGGGCAGTGTAGAGCCAATACCACAAGTCTGGCTCAGGTACCTTTACACCTTTACCTTTAGGCCTCGTTCACACGGCTTATTTGTCCGCGGATTGGCGCCGTACTCCGCGCCGGATTTGCGCTGCAGTACGGCGCCAATCCGTCGGAGTAATTACGGTAATCCACAGCTCTCATAGAGAACAGTGGATTCCGTCGCTCCTCCCCGCTTGGCGATTCCACCGCGGGGGGAGAAAGTGACATGCACATTATTTACGGCGCGTACGCGCGGTAGATAATGACAGTCTATGGGGCCGGGGAGCGGTGCCCCCGCCGCGCTCCGGCCCCGCCCCCGTCCCGCCCCTTATACACGCCGGATTTGCGAGCGCAATCCGGCTCACAAATCCGCCGTGAATAAGCCGTGTGAACACGGCCTTACTATCGTATTGTACACACGGGGAGATAAGTGACATTTCAATTACTTGCAGCGAATACGCGCCGCGAGTAATGCATGTCAATGGGGCCGGTGGGCTGCCGGCCCCCCTGTGCCACAGGAGTACGCGCGTATTAGCGCGACTCCCAAAGCACCCGGCTTAATTGCGGCTGTACTGTACGCACTGCAATTACGCTTTGTGAACATAGCTTAACACGGCTTATTTTGGTGCTTATTTAGCCGCGTATTGCACCTTATGTGCGTTTAAATGCGCACCGCAATTATGGTAATCCATAGCTCTCATAGAGAACTATGGATTACGCGATCGCATTGTACAGGCGGGGGGGACTATTGACATTGTTCACTGCGATTATGCGCCACGAACACTGCATGTCAATGGGGCCGGCAGGCTGCACCCCTCCCATGCTTTGGAAATACGCGCTAATCAGCGCGTGCTTCCAGAGCACCCAGTGTATTGTGGCGCGTACTATACGTGTCGAAATGCACTGTGTGAACATACCCTAAGTCTCCGTTTGTACCTAGGGGACAGATGTAAGTCAGGGACTGCCTGTATACAGGCTGCCTTTTGCAAGTGGTGGAAATTTGGATAATTTGTATTAGTATTAGATCTTACATAAATGACTGTTTCTAAAATTTAGAGATGTGTGAAATCTTCGGACAGATTTATAATGAATATTAATGTATTCACCGTGTCAGCAAAATCTTTTACTGGGAAATTTAACACAAAAGTCTTTATCGTGTTACTTTTCAATGAGATCACTTTGTATCCATTAGGCTTTCTTCACACTTCAGTCTTTTGTGGCAATTTCATGCATCTTTATGACAGTGTTTTGAATGTTTTTTTTAATCCAGACTTTTATTTTTTTACAGGCATTTTTATTTTAAACTTTCCATGAACTCAAAAACACAAAAATGGTGAGAAAATTGTTACACAACTGCTGTGTATCTGGTGCATTTGGTAACTGCCTGTTGACCTACAGCAGATGCAACCATAATGTCACATCAGCATTATGGTTGCCCTCAAAGAGCCTTGGTGTGCTATGTGGTCAATAAAAGGCCAAGATGTCTTCTAAAGTTATATAGAAGCCAGCCCCTTCCACCTCTGTAGAACCAAGCTTCCTACCTTGGATGGTGGCTATGGTGCCTGGGTAGGGCTGTCAGATCTGTGTCACCGACTATACATTGCTGAACAGTGCAGTGTGGAGGGTTGCATTGGAGCTCCGAATCTACAATGGTGCACAGCCACCTCCATCAAACACTGCCTGCATCCTCTGTGGAACGTGAAGAGCCTGTCCTTTCATGTCTGGACTTTATCCATCACTGCTTTCTGTGTCTTAGCATTCAAGGGCAAGATTCGGATCAAGGGTCTTAAGTAGTGTTGAGCGATTTTTATCGACAAAGTTGAAATCGGCAAGTTTTTATGGTGATCGAAATTTCCAGATCATGCGATAATTAAGGTTAAAATCTGTGCATCATCTATTAAGATCGCGCCATTTTCGGCACTTCCTGTCATTTTGGCGGCCAGCAAATCAGATTACAGAATAGAGCAGGGTGATATGTGTGTGCGACGTCATGACTGGGATTGTGCATGGTTGCGATTGTGCTGGAAAAAATCACATGACCCTCGTATTACATAGAACAGCGTTTCCTGTTCAGCCCTAGTGTCTCTCAGCGTCTAATAGGAATTGGACGTGCGCTCTGCCTGTGGCCAAACAGCTCAGCGAATTAGTCTATATTTTCGCACAGCGAAACCTCTACTATTAGCTGTGATCCTTCCACTTTAGTTAGATTAGAGATTTGAAGACTTTAGGTCGTTACCTATAGAATTTTAACGCAGCCTCTCGCGCTGTAACGGCCCGGGGGGCGGGGTGGGGGCGGGGGGCCCGTGGGCAAAACACAGACAAGCTCAAATCTATAAAGAACACTGGTAAATTTTCACCAAGACTTAGTGTAGACATTTCACTGCAATATCTTTATTTTTTAACATTTGCTATTGAAATATTTCCTGGATAAGGGGCAGCCTGAACTTATTTTGGGGATAAACATCATTTCTAGTAACTGCAGGGTCTCTTTGTTAGGTGCAAAACTCCACTTTTATTATCAGTATACATTTCAGATAGGGGGTTCATTTTCAATTTTACCCATTCCACCTGTGTTGATATATCCACCTGCAGTTAAATTACAATCCAGCATCTTGTAGTCGCACAGGTTGTTTGTTGCCAAAAATACCGTTGTATCATACGAAAACATAACAGATACGTGTTTTTTGACTTTTGCGCAACCCAGCTTTGTTCATTGACGCAGCATCCACGTAAATCTTAAAACAGCAATTTCTATAGTCACCACAGGTGAATTGAAAGGTGCAAAAAATACCGGTATTTTTACGAAAACATAACAGATACGTGTTTTTTGACTTTTGCGCACCAGCTTTGTTCATTGACGCAGCATCTAGTAAATTTTAAAACAGCAATTCTATAGTCACCACAGGTAAATTGAAAGGTGCAAAAAATACAGTGTATTATACGAAAACATAACAGATAGGGTGTTTTTTGACTTTTCCCCCAGTCCAAAATTTTTTGATAGACACCCTTGCTTTTAAAAATTTGAATCCAGCAATTTTGTTTTGATTAGGGGTAGAGGTACGAAGAGAGAAGGTGCTCCTTCCAGTGCTGGCGACAACACGCATGCCAGGGGAAATCGTCAGTTGCAGGACCGTCGGCCTTTTCATCGTGGGTCAGGGCCCTGTGAATCTAAGTAAGGAACATCGTCGCCAATCTGTCCTTCAGTGGTTAATGCAACCTGCATCTAGCAGTCTTACCTCCTCGTCCTCCCAGTCACGGCCACAAATGTCATCATCATCATCATCCGTCCAACATGAAGCAGCCCAAATGTCAACTCGTGTACCCACCACTGTGGATAATCCATTGTCTGAAGACCTTTTTGATGACAAAATGCGGTTGGCGTCAGAAGGCATGTTAAAAGGTCAAGAGGATGATTTAGTCTGCTCTGACGCCAGTTACTGATGCCATCAGAGGAGGTGAAGGAACCCGGGTCAATCGGCAAAAATCCCGGGCGGGGTGGGCAGCGCCTTGCAGGCCCTCTTGCTTGTAGCCCGCAGCTCCTGGATGCCAGAATGTCAGGACAACGAAGTCACCTGTGTTGATGATGATGATGATGACGACAATGCGGATCCATCCTGGTCTTTTTTCCGCAGAATTTGCTTGCGAGCGCTTCATCAGTGGACGAGGAGGAAGACGATGGCGTAGTGTCAATACGGGTCACGCCACAAATACGGAGAGGGGGGTCGCAGAAATCCGCTGATATGATTCCGCCAGCTACGGTCAGCGCAAACCCCCCTCCTCGCTTAATTTGCCGTCAAAAAGGTCCAGGACCTCTCAAGCCTGGACCTTTTTGAGCAAGCCTCTGATTCACCCAGCGATGTCATATGCCGCCTTTGCCGTAAACGCATAAGTAGAGGCAAGAACTTAAGTGGTTAACCACCACCAACAAAGTCTAGTCACATTGCAGCGAATGCATTGAGTTGAAATGGAGGGAACACTTGGCCAAAAAAGGCCAGACCCACGCCGGGGCCTCCAACCACTGTCAACCCTGTCCCCCCCGCCTCCTCCCCGCCACCACCAAGCGTTCCTCACGCCCATGTCTCTCAGAGTCTGATAATAATAATAATAATAATAATAAAAAAATCTTTTTTTCTAAGCCCCAACATACCCGCAGCACTTTAAAAAACAAGGGTAAACATACAGTCTACCATTAAAGTACTTCAAATAGACACAAGGGGGGAGGGGCCCTGCTCGTGAGACTTACAACTATTCGGTGTATGGGTGAAACAAGGGTAAGAAGTGCCAATTTTTACAATGGTCCGCCATGTTTTCATAAATAGGGGGGTTTACAGAAAAATGATAACCTGCCACCCAACGTACATCTTATACAGAAAGTCCTGTGAGTGCCCAAGTGCAGGGGATGACATTTTGTGTGTTATAGCTTGGGGGATCTTGGTGGGCCAGACCGAAAGGGAAAGTATTTTCAGGCCCTTTTAAAACTGTGGGGGGTTTGGAATGTGCCGATCGCCCGGGGAAACATTTTTCCAGAGAATGGTGCCGCAGGGGGAAAATCTTGAAAGGGCGGGCATGACAGGGACACCTCCCTTCACCTCCACGTCCCCGATACCCCCAAAACACCCCCAGAACCCACCTACCCCTTTTTCCCTTTCCGCCATTTTTGATGACCTGCACCCGTACAGCGGCCATCAGCAGCCGCCTTTCTGTTTTTCCATTTTTTGGGGACAGAAAAACATTTTAAACCCAAAAACCATCCCAAAGCCAAAAGCCGAATGTCGGCATTGGCCCGGGCTTTTGGCCTTGAAATGTTCCCTTTTCCCCCGTCTGGGGGGACACAAGGGGGTTCCGCCACGTCATGGCCCTCGCCGCCCCCAATACCAATCCCGAGCAGGCATTTTTTTCCCAAAAACCCGCCCCTCCCGGGCCAGCCACGTGTCATCAAAAATTTAAGCGCGTTGTCTCATCGGTCCGGGAAAAAATCCTCTCCCACCGACACGGGACAGAAGCAGGGGCCAAGGCCGCTATATCTCTGTGACAGCTCACGGTGAGCTGGGGGAAAGCTCGGGGTGAGGGGGGCGCCGGGCCCCCGGGCCCGCACGCTCTTCAAAACCCGGGGATGGTGCAGGACTCTTTCCCCCAAGGTCCTCGGTGGCATCACGGCCCAAGCACCACCCCGTGTAAAATTTAACTGCCTTGGAGAACGCCACACACGGGGCAGGAGCGGGGACGGCTCTCCGCAACGAGCCCCCGAGCGCTGGCGGGGTGACAAGAACCTTTCCCAGGCAAGGTGTGTGCGATAACGGGGAAATCTGTGGCCGCCCTAAGACGGTAGACGGGAGCACATCCCTTGCCTGGACATGTCATGAACCTTTGTCGCCCAAAATTTCAAAGAGCTCCCCGGTCTGGACTCCCTGCAAAAAAAAAGGGCTCAGGTCTGAGTTCGCATTTTCCGCCGTTGCACCCGCTTCCCCCCCCTGCGCTTTTGCGCGTCGCTCGCCTCCCCGTCAACCGTCTCATTTTGACGGGGGAAACACGCGGGAAAACCATCCCCCACATGCCCAGCATTTGGGAGCAGCGCAATCCATTACGCAGTACAAGTGCCATGGCCTGACAAGCGCGGGCGGACCTGGGGGTTTGAGCCCCCAGAGTGAGGCAGGTGAAAAGCCCTGCCCCATCCTTGCCAGTTTTGAAAACCACCCAAAATGGTCAGTGGGGACATCCCCCTTGTCAGCATGAGCATTGTGGTTCTTAGTTTCGGAACATCGGGGACACTCTGAAACATCAGGCCCCCCAGCAACGGGGGAGGAGACGGCACAAGCGACCGGACCTTTCTCTCCATCAAATCCAAAAGGCCCGACTTTTTCCTCAATTTTATCGTCTTTTTTTGGGCAGGGGTTCAGGGTCCAGACTAGCAAGGCCGCATCACTCTCAGGTCATCATCTGAGCAATCAGGGCCTGTGTTGAACTTGCCGGGGGAAGCGAAGGAGGGGAGGAGGGGGAGGGGTTTTTCCTAGACCCGACGCCCCTCCCTTTGGAAAAAGGGGTTTTGGCGTGAATTTAGGCGATGAGGAAGATGAGTTTGCTATCCCCCTCAACCCAGGGGCTTGGGAACTCACGCTCCATCTCCACATGAAGTTTTGGACTCCTTTTTTCCCTCCAACAACCTCGCTTTAAAAGGCCAAAAAATGAACAACAGTTACTGGGTGGCCACCCTCCTGGACCCCCGGGACAAAACAAAACTCACACTTTCCCTTCCACCCCCCCAAATGAGATAAAATTTAGGGAAAAGGAGACCTTTTTCTGATTGATCAACGGAGACATCTGTTTTGCTCTGCTCACGTTTTCAAAATTCCCCCGGGTGGAACAACGCCAGCGACTGAAGCATAGAGTGCCCAATAGCCGAGCCGCAGCAGCGAGCAGCAGGGAAGGTGGGAAGAAACCTAATGGGTCCTTTGGGAATCTTTTTTTACCACCTCACCAACGCATGCAAAGCTGGCACACATCCAACACACAGAGATCAGCTTAAGAACATGGTGCAAAAAAGACTACTTTTCTCAAAACCAATGTTTTTGATTTTGCCGGACCCCAAAAGACTTCTGGGATCCAAAATGGACGAAGGCCCCCACTGGCTCGCCACGCCATAGAGGGGTTGCCGCCCACGCCAGCGCATATCTGGCGGACCTTCAGCACAGCCGAGATCATTACAGACAAACGCATCCGGCTTTCCACAGATAATGTGGATCGTTTTTTTCTTTTTACAAAAGAATCAGGATGGATCTCGATGATGTTGGGGGCCCCAATTGCCGAGGGCACCGTTATTTTCCCTCTACTTCACTTCCCTTTAAAAAGAAATGGGGCCTCGAAAAAAATTATTTTTAAAACATTTTTTACTGCAATTTTTTATTCTCAATTCCCAACATTCATTTTGTTGGTTTGCTGTGAGGGGAAATAAAAACACCAAGGTTTCATGACAAAACCAATTTCCATTTTCTACTTTTCACATTTTCAATGGGTTTTTGGGGGCATGTTGCCTCACAATTTTTTAAAAGGGCTGAGAAGTCATATTTATAATTTTTTGGGTCATGTTGCTGTGAGATACAGCAATAATCAGGGCCCTTTGGAACAGAAATGTGGATTCTAAGTGGCATTTTCTCCCTCACAATTTTTAACAGTGGCTGAAAAGTCATTTTTTAATAATTTTTTGGGTCATGCTGCTTTGAAAAGCAGCAATACTACAGGTCCTGTTCTAAAAAATTTTTGTTTCTAATAGACATTTGTTCTTTACAATTGTCAAAAGTGGCTCATGGGTCATGTTTTGAATTTTTGGGGGCATTTTGCTGTGACATGCAGCTATACTACAGGTTCTATTCTAAAAAATGTTTCTAACAGACATTTGTTCTTCACAATGGTCAAGAGTGGCTCAAGGTGATGGTGCTGTCAGAAACAGGAATAGTAGGACACTGTTAATGGACACATATGCAAAATGACTTTTTTTGCAAGGTCTTTAACATAGCTATCAATCCCTGTATTGAGACAACCCATTTAATACAATTAAAAAAGAAAAACAAAGACATGGTGGGATTCATTTCGATTTTAAAAATGTGTTTTCTAGAATTAAAGTACTAAAAAACTTGCATGTACAAAATAGCTGGTAAAAAAATTCCTCTGAATTGTACAAGGGAGGTACAGGAAAACTTGACCAGATGTAGGTTATTCAGAGGACATGGAGTATGGAGCACGGACAGAGAACAAAGTACCGAGACCATTTCCTCCCGCACGTTGAGTAAAATGAGAAAAAGAATGCCAAGATAAAGGGCACCTGGGTGTAACAGGAGCGTTAACCACCAGTATTTCCAAGTGAAGCTCAATTGGTCCACACTCATACGGAGGGGCAAGCGCTACCCAGGTATTGACTGTGTACAGAGGAAGGCTGGAGTTCTCACACTTCCGCTTCCACACTCTGCTTCAGCACGACAGTTTTCGTTGCTGCGTCATCAGGGCATTTTAACCTGCGTGTTAATAGATGACGGACGCCAGCCTGGGCTCTCACCGCACCCACTGTAAACTCCAGCCCTGGTCATGCTGTGGCCCAGGACAGGTATAGTCAATGTCCAGTTCAACTAAAATGGTGGTTGAAAGACTCCTTTTTCCGGCACTTTTTAAATGTGGGGGTCATGCAGGTTTGGGGCTCATGCTGTGGCCCAGGACAGGTATAGTCAATGTCCAGTGAAACTAAAATGGTGGTTGAAAGACTCCTTTTTCCGGCACTTTTTAAATGTGGGGGTCATGCAGGTTTGGGGCTCATGCTGCGTTCCAGGACAGGGATATTCAATGTCCAGTTCAAGTAAAATGATGGTTCAAATCATACTGCCTTCTGGCACTTTTTAATTTGTGGGTGATGCAGGTTTAAGGGTCAGGCTGTGGTACAAGACAGGGATAGTAAATGGTCTGTGACTTTTTTTCTGTGACTTTTATAACCTAAGTGTGTTGCCTAAGATGTAGCACGTATCCATTTGACTGTTGTGGATGTTAATTTCAGCTTCTCCAGCCTTGTTTGGGTGTAATAATGAAGGTATTGTTGCTCTCCCATAGACTTTAATGGTCATCGCTCATAATCGAATGCTCACTATCGAAAAACCTTATCGATGGTGGCCAACTATCGACTATTGCCGATGTCGATAGCCAACGTAATCGCTCAACACTAGTCTTAAGTGAACTACATCAAACATCTGACTGGAGCAAAAAAAAACAAAGAAGCAGGCCAAAAACACATTTTTATGTGGTTATTTACATATTGATGGTAGCTTTTTGTTATGCATTTGCTCAAACTTTTATTGTGTGTATGCCTTGCCTGCCAAATTTTTAAGTGGGTGAGGCTTAGCTGGAGGGGCGTGGCCTGATACTATTTAATAGCTGAAAGCTATGCCAACTCACAGCATAGATTATACTTCTAGGTGCATGGATTGCTGAAAAGTTACTCTGTCGGGTTCTCTATATAAGAGCATTAGAGGAAGAAGAAGAAGACTCTCAACCTGTTCATACATATAGAATTTTTGAGTATTTGTAAAAGCTCTAAGGGCGACAGGGCTATACCAGTTTTGTGGTGTACTTTCAGCCAAAAAGAATGTAGGCCAGGAACATTGTGCTTGTCCTCGGATATATGTCACTGAATAAACTCTAAGAAACGAATACTGGTGAGTGCCGCTCTGATTTTTTCTTTCTCATACAAAAAGAATGTATGAACAGGCGCACTCCAAACTTTGGCGCGATAAGTCCCTTTGTAATGCACCTAAGACACTTTTTAGTGACAAAACTAGGCACAGAACAGTTAGAACAGCCAGACCAGGGTAAAGGTGGTGCCTGAGCCAGACTTGTGGTATTGGCTCTACACTGCCCTGTATGTATGACCTGCAGAAGAACAGACCAGGGTAAAGGTGGTGCCTGAGCCAGACTTGTGGTATTAGCTCTACACTGCCCTGTATGTATGACCTGCAGAAAAACAGCCAGACCAGGGTAAAGGTGGTGCCTGAGCCAGACTTGTGGTATTGGTTCTACAGTGCCCTGTATGTATGACCTGCAGAAGAACAGCCAGACCAGGGTAAAGGTGGTGCCTGAGCCAGACTTGTGGTATTGGCACTACACTGCCCTGTATGTATGACCTGCAGAAGAACAGCCAGACCAAGATAAAGGTGGTGCCTGAGCCAGACTTGTGGTATTGGCTCTACACTGCCCTGTATGTATGACCTGCAGAAGAACAGACCAGGGTAAAGGTGGTGCCTAAGCCAGACTTGTGGTATTGGCTCTACACTGCCCTGTATGTATGACCTGCAGAAGAACAGCCAGACCAGGGTAAAGGTGGTGCCTGAGCCAGACTTGTGGTATTGGCTCTACACTGCCCTGTATCTATATGACCTGCAGAAGAACCGCCACACCAGGGTAAAGGTGGTGCCTGAGCCAGACTTGTGGTATTGGCTCTACACTGCCCTGTATGTATGACCTGCAGAAGAACAGCCAGACCAGGGTAAAGGTGGTGCCTGAGCCAGACTTGTGGTATTGGCTCTACACTGCCCTGTATGTATGACCTGCAGAAGAACAGACCAGGGTAAAGGTGGTGCCTGAGCCAGACTTGTGGTATTGGCTCTACACTGCCCTGTATGTATGACCTGCAGAAGAACAGACCAGGGTAAAGGTGGTGCCTGAGCCAGACTTGTGGTATTGGCTCTACACTGCCCTGTATGTATGACCTGCAGAAGAACAGCCAGACCAGGGTAAAGGTGATGCCTGAGCCAGACTTGTGGTATTGGCTCTACACTGCCCTGTATGTATGACCTGCAGAAGAACAGACCAGGGTAAAGGTGGTGCCTGAGCCAGACTTGTGGTATTTTGAGACTCTCGGTTCACATATTTTGATCAAAAGATGTTTAAGCTGCCCACGACTTTCAACGTGATCTCAAAATCGGGCAGTCCTATCCTATCTTTACCTCTCAATCGAGCCAATCAGGCCTCTCGCTGGGTCAACCGACCTCCATTATTCAGAGAGAAAAAATAAAAACACCCAACCTGCAAAGCTGCCCTTCCATTTTGGGTTTCTGTCCCCGCCCACTCTCACAGGCTGTCATAAGAAGGGCAGCTTTGCAGGTTGGGTGTTTTTTATTTTTTCTCTCTGAATAATGGAGGTCGGTTGACCCAGCGAGAGGCCTGATTGGCTCGATTGAGAGGTAAAGATAGGATAGGACTGCCCGATTTTGAGATCACGTTGAAAGTCGTGGGCAGCTTAAACATCTTTTGATCAAAATATGTGAACCGAGAGTCTCAAAGTTTTTTCATGTATGATAGATAGCATAAATGCTTCTTTAGGGATTTCCACATAGTGTATTGCCCTTTTTGCAGAAATGTGCCGCTGGCGGCGGTCTGTGTGCGTACATGTATAATTACATGTGTGCCGCAGCCCTGCCAGTGGCACCCAGGTTTGCATACGTTTTTTCAGAAATGTTTTTGTGTGCAGAAACATACGTTATACTTGGTGTACATTGATTTTAACCTAGATGGACAGGAAGGGGTGCTTTCATTTTGGGTTTCTGTCCCCGCCCACTCTCACAGGCTGTCATAAGAAGGGCAGCTTTGCAGGTTGGGTGTTTTTTATTTTTTCTCTCTGAATAATGGAGGTCGGTTGACCCAGCGGGAGGCCTGATTGGCTCGATTGAGAGGTAAAGATAGGATAGGACTGCCCGATTTTGAGATCACGTTGAAAGTCGTGGGCAGCTTAAACATCTTTTGATCAAAATATGTGAACCGAGAGTCTCAAAGACTTGTGGTATTGTCTCTACACTGTGCCTGTATGTATGACCTGCAGAAGAACAGCCAGACCAGGTTAAGGTGGTGCCTGAGCCAGACTTGTGGTATTGGCTCTACACTGTATCTGTATGTATGACCTGCAGAAGAACAGCCAGATCAGAAACCGTAATTTCGGCGCGCATCTCTTCCATATTAGAGCGCAAATACGATGCAAAATGCGCACCGAAATTACCCCGTGTGAACATACCCTTATGGTTCCATGTTCCACATCAGATAGTAGCTTTGGAATCACAAGTTCCAGCATGCCACAGCAGCAAATGAGGTGAAATCTTCTTAACAGGGGAACAGACAGCAAAGCAAATGTAAAAACCCTTCCCTGCACTATCTGAAACTAAAAAAAAAAACTTTTATGCTGCAGTTACATTTACTAATTATACCTATTCCGACTTACAAATTCAACTTAAGAACAAACCTACAGTCCCTATCCCTTCGTAACCCGGGAACTGCCTGTAAATGCTCCGCAGCAAAGGGTTAAAGCCGACCTAAATGCACATCCAAAGAATTGCAGCCACATGAGCGCAGAGGATCCAGTCACTGCTACATCAGATTGTATTTCTTTATTGAGCAATTACAAAATACAGCAGTCAGCCTTTTCCACTGCAGTGAACGGCGCTGAAGGCCATCGTCCAATAACTCCAGATCTTCCCAGACGCTTCGCCTGTGCATCTCCCTGTTTAGCGAGTGTGTTAAGCTTTAGTTTTTTTTTTTTTTTGCTTGAGGATGCAGCATTTAACATTTATCTAAATTGAACTGAGCTTACTGCTTCTGGCCCGAGGACGTCATATAGACTAATTCCTCCTGCCATATCCACAGTCTGTTGTAACAGCTTGGAGTTGAATGACAGTCACAATGTATATTATCTACATTGTTGTCTGGTAAATTAACCGGGGAGTCGGCTCTGAACTTTAGTTCCTGTTTATGGATAATGGGGAATGAGAAACTTTTGCTGTTACTTATTCCGCATTGTGTATAATTGCTGTTTGCTGTTTTTTCCTTGGTATCAAAGCATTAGTCCCTGTCATGGAGCACGGCGCGACCTCTGCTCCAGGCTGTGGCCGCCCCCGCTATGCCCAGCCTCATCCTTACCCAGCCGCGCTCCTGCTTCCCGTCCCCACTGTCCTGAATGCCAGCGCAAGCGCACACGCTTCCTAGGGAATGCACGCGGCAGCTCTTCTAGATTTAAAGGGCCAGCGCGCCGTTAAGTGGCTAATTGCTGGGCGCTGACCCTATATCTTTTTGACTCCTCCTACACCAGAGTATTGGTGTTCCTTAGTGCGTTTTGATAGAGTGTTGGAGAGAGTTCTTGTCTATCTGTGTACCAGTTATTCCTGCTGTCATTTCCTGACCATGTTGCTTGCCGCCCGCCCACCCCATATCGCCTTTCCCCGACTTCGCCACTGTCTAATGATTCTGTACCATGCTGCACCCCGGCTGCCATCACAAGCAAGTCGTGTCAGGAGTAGCAACCTGGTAGTTTCCTGCCGCAGCAAGTCCATCCCTCTTTACGGCGGGCTCTGCTGAATACCGGGGGCTACTTAGACTCTGCTTCCTGCCGTGGCTTATACCATCGCTTGCAGTGGTTCAACGAATCCACCTACATCCGTGACAGTCCCTCTTGACTGTATCTATAAGAGAGGTTGTCTCACGATGTCAATTCATCTTATCTCAGTCCTGGCAGCCTATCATGAGAGATTGAACAGGTCTGTTGCTATAACAACCTGAGGAGCTGATGCAGCCCATACAAGAGGGAATATCTAGGAATAGGTAGGACACTGTTAATGGACACATATTGCAAAGCGACTTGTTTTGCAAGATCTTTAACATAAAAAGCAATCCTTGTAGTGAGACAACCCCTTTAAAGAGGGTCACACTGAACATGCTATGTGATCTATAAAAAGCATTTTATAGAGCAAGAGGAGCTGAGCAGATTGAAACATATATTTCCTGCCTAGGGTAACATCCTTCTCTGCTGCCGCCCATCTAGCACTCTTGCTGCCCTTCCTTTCTCTGGTTACTCATTGCCCAGTGAATGCAAATGAAGTTGCTAACCATGACCTACAAACCTCTCCTACATCTCTGCCTTAATTTCTAGATACCTCCCCTCATGCAATCTCCGCTCCTCACAGGACCTTCTTGTCTTATCTCTCTTTGTCAGGTCCTCACACAACCATCTCCAAGACTTCTCCCGTGCTTTCCCCATATTCTGGAACTCACTGCCCCAACACATCAGACTCTCCTATACCTTTACTTACTTCAAAAGTGACCTGAAAACCCATCTCTTCAGGATTGCCTATAACCTACTATCACTGAAAAACAAACGTGAAGCTAAAACTTAACTTTTAATAAATATACCCTAAGATAAAGCCAATGTAGAAAAATACAGAAAACCACAAAAAAACATTGCTATATAAACAAGTTGTTAATGTAGGGATAAATAACCACAAAATAGGGATATACGGGCCTAAATGAATAAATGTAGGGAAAAAGAAGGAATTAAATACACTCTCCCTAACAGAATCGCTACCTAATAGTGGAGGAACCGCCCCAAAAAAGGGCGCCCCCACTCAAACGATGGCTGTACCCTATTAAACCTCTACACTAACAGATAAAGGACCTAAAACTAACAAAGTACAAAATAGATAAGTAACAAACATAAACCCTGATATCAGATGTAAATAAGCCCGACGCGTTTCAATAAAGATCATCAGGGGCGATAATAAATAATAATACCAAAGCCAAAAGATAAATATCATCAAGAAAAAGATACATTACTTATCCAAGAAACATACATGATACATTACATGTCCCAAGATAGGCAGCGTGCTGTCCTCATCTTTGGATATGTATATCTACAGCCGCTGTCTATCTTTGGACTTATAAACCATCGCTGCCTATCTTGGGATATGTAATGTATCAGCAGCGGTTTTTTGTGGTTTTCTGTATTTTTCTATATTGGCTTTATCTTAGGGTATATTTATTAAAAGTTAAGTTTTAGCTTCACGTTTGTTCTTCAGTGATAGTATTTTAAGTGAAGTCTATTTTGTTATCTATGTTTTCAGTGAGTTGCCTATAAACTACAATAACCCTGCTGCCACTATACCATAATACATACATTTTCACCCCTGCCTTTCTGTCTCCATCCTCCTCTATTGTAAATTGTAAGCTCTTGTGGGCAGGGTCCTCTCTCCTTCTGTATCACTTTATTTAGTGCTAATATTGTATTGGTCCTGGCCTTATACTATGTATTCAAACTCTTTGGGTTGTACAGCGCCCCCTGGAATTAATAGCATTCAAAAATAAATAATAACAATGATAGGAAATGATTTGGTAGAACTTGTAATCTCTTCATTTTCATTTCTGTTTACTTAGTGTTAAAGGGGTTGTCTCGCTACATTGATTCATATTTCCTCAGTCCTGTTTTCTTGGTTTTATTTTGAATTCAGGGGCGTGTTTGCTGGCTTCCACTAGGCTGCAGTAGAAGCCATGTCTGTAGCTATAGCAACCAGTGCTGGCAGCCTATCAGGAGAGATCAAACAGGTCTGTAGCTACAGCAACCAGTGCTGGCAGTCTATCATGAGAAATCAAACAGGTCTGTAGCTATAGCAACCAGCGCTGGCAGCCTATCAGGAGAGATTGAACAGGTCTGTAGCTATAGTAACCTGAGGAGAGGATGTAGCCCATACAAGAGGGGATATCTAGGAATAGGTAGGACATTGTTAATGGACATACATTGCAAAGTGACTTGTTTTTGCAAGATCTTTAACATAAAAAGCTTGTATTGAGACAACCCCTTTAAGGAGTCCAGTATCAGTTATTGACAGCCTCTCTGTATGCCTATTTATAGTGGGAAAGCTGTCAATTACTTCTAACACTGCCTGTTGGACTCCTTAACCCACAATAAACAGAAATTCAAATGAATAAATTACAAGTTTTTCTAAATTGTTTTCCTACTAAACTGTATCAGTTTATTTAGCATGTTTTACGTCACAGGTTCCCTTTAACCCCAACATTTGATGTACTGGTACACCATAATGGCGGCAAGGAAGAATTGAGCACTTCTACTACCTCTTGCCCAGTCTTGGTACACTTCTGCATTATCTACATATGGTATTGTGGTCAAGTGCATGTTAAAGTAAAAAAAAAAAAAAGTTTAAAAAATCTAAAAATTTATTTAAAAAAATAAAGTTCAAAACATCTCCCTTTTGCTATTTTACACATAAAATAATAAAAAAATACATAAAAAGTTACACACAGTTGGTATTTCCACATTTGTAAAAGTCTGATTTATTAAAATCTAACATCACTTATCCCATAATCTGAACACTGTAGAAGAAAAAAAAATCCAAACGCCAAAATTACCATTTTTGTGGGTATTTCACGTCCCTAAAAATGGGAATGAATAGTGATCAAAAAATTGCATTTATCCCAATATAACACCAATAAAAATACATTTAATCCCACAAAAAATGAGCATCCACTCGAGTCCATAGATGGAAGAACAAAAAAGTTAGTTGTCGCAGAAAATGGTACCGCAGCGCAAAGTTAAGAGTTGGAGAATGTTTTGATTTTTTGGAAAGTATTAAAACATAATGAAGACCCAACATATTAGGTGTCAATGGAATTGTAGTGACCAGAAGAAAACAGATAACATATCATTTATACCAAAAAGTTAACAAAACATATTCAAAACCCCCACAAACATGGCACAAGTACGGGGTTTTTTTCACATTTCCTGCTTAGATTTTTTTTTTTTCTTTCAAGTACTTTTATATAGTACGGTCAATGACACCATTAAAATGTACATCTTGTCCTGCAAAAAGAAGCCCTTATGTCTATGCAGATGGATAAATTAAAAAGTTATGGCTTTTGGAACCCGTAGAAGAAAAAATGAAGAACCAAAAAATTATGACGACGCAGCAGGAGGTGGTTAAAGAGGTTTTTTTAATCTCAGACATTTATGGTCTATCAATAGAATATTTGGTTATAGGATGTAAAAGTTACATTTGGCTATACTCGGAACTCCCATTGAAAGAAATGGAGAGCAATCCAACGAGCACAGCCACTTCTCCGTTCTAAGAGTTTCAGAACCCCATTCTCTATATAGGTGGGACCTATCAGACATGTATGGCATATCCTATTGTTCTGTCATTATTCTCTGAGATACGAATACACCTATCTCAGGTATTCACTTCACATTACTTCCGCTCCCTGCATGCTCTGTGCTTGCCATAGGCAACAGAGGGGTGGCTGCCCATATGCCTCTCTCTCCATTCATTTTTACAGGCGTTCTGAGTAAAGCCAAGTACATTTTCATGGCTAAACTGGGATCTCCCATAGAGGAGAAGAGAAAGAGAGAGAGAAGTGCATGCACAGCCACCACTCTGTGCACTCCAGCAAGTATAGACCACGCAAGAAGCCGCATCCACGCATCCATCCTTATTACTATTACTGGTTTCTCTACCATATTGGAGCAGGGTAGCCCATCAAAGCCCGTGGTATTGGGTAGTCAAACCAACCTAGCTACTATTCCGTACATGAGTAGCCACCCATCCAATTTACTCATTTGCCAGCTGATAACATGTTAAATTTGACTCAATTTGGATGTTTGGTTTCAGAGAAATATGATTAGAAACATAAGCAATCATTCCACCTAATATATGGTAAAAGGTGGTTCCGCACAGCAGGAAATGTAATGCCACCCCCACCCCTGGGCATAAATATACTAGAAATATCAACTACTTCAAATTCCGTTTTTGTCAGTGTCCGTACAGGACATACAGTATCATCAAAAGTTTTCAACAGACCTTAGTGGTACGTAATTTAATCCAGAGTCAGCTCTTGGGCAGCTTTCTGCTGGACCTTTGGGAGCCCATTTTTGTACTGGAAACTGAGCTATTGGGTCGCGACTCTAATGATGGTCCATGTGAAAGCTTGGGGAATGGTGCCTTGGTACAGTGTGACGGTGCTTACATATACCATAACAGCTACTGCGCAAACTTGCAAAGTACGCCATCCTGGCCTCCTGCTCCATCAGCTCCCTGTCTCTCAAGGATCACCCAGCTTTACTCTGGGACTTGAGCCCTTTTAAGTGCACCTCCCCCTTCCTCCTGTGCCACTAGTGCACTTCAGTGAGTTCCGTGTACAATGTTATGGTTTGATCTTTGTTTTCTCCTTGACTTTCCTGTTTATCCACTGTTTGCCCTAACCTTCCGCTTGTGACCCGACCACATTTCTGCCTGTCCCTTCGGAAACTCGTCTGCAAGCTGGCAGTCACCATGACTGACCATGTCTTGGGTAGTGACCTTGGAGCTTTCTACAGTGAATTAAACATCCCTTGTGTAAGGGTTTAAAGGGTGAAAACCAGGGTGCTCCATAGACTCTGCTCCTCGGCGTGACTCTAATACTTGTGACAGGAGCTTGAATCCACCATAGTGGGGGCTGCTCATGCAGAGTGCTTTTTCTTTCTCATTCAGTGCTGGGGGTTTATTGGATCGCCCTCTATATGATTTCCATATGGGGGCATTTAAACAGCGATTGTGTCCACGAGACAACCACTTTAGCTCATTGAGCTTTATAGTGCATGCCATTATATAAACTTAGGGCCATACAGAGGCGTAACTTCAAGCTCTTGGGCCTTAGTGCAAAAAGTGAAATGGGGCCCACCATGTTACCATGTGCTATTTATAATACTGATGTCTTCTTATGTGGCAGAAGGGCTTTTGGGCCCCCTCAGACTGCAGGGCCCAGTTGCGACTGCTGCCGCTGCACTCCCTATAGCTACACCCCTGGCCACATGTATGAAAACTGTCTAGGTCTAAGACTTTCTTTATTGCCCATAGCAACCAATCAGAGCCCATAGCAACCGATCAAAGCTCATAGAGACCAGTCAGAGCCCATAGCAACCAATCAGAGCCTATAGCACCCAATAAGAGCTCATAGCATCCAGAGCCCATAGCAACCAATCAAAACTCTTAGTAACTAATTTTAGCCCATAACAACCAATAAGAGCTTATAGCAACCATTCAGAGCCCATAGCAACCAATCAGAGCTCCCCATTCATTTTTTCAGAGCATTATGTGAAATGAATTGAGAGCTCTGATCTGGTTGCTGTAAGCTCTGATTGGTTGCTATGAGGCCCTATTAAGGTTTGACATTCATTTGACACTCAGAAGGTGACAAGGAATTTGATGTATTTTTGGGGAAATTTGCATATTAAAAGTTATGTGCCACTTAAGTACAATATAAAGGTACATTTTCACCCAGAACTTTCTCTTCTACAAAGTGAAACTGGCATAGTCTATCTTTAATTCAGGTTCCATTAGCATTAAGGGGTTCCCGTGGGATAGATGGAGAAGCAAAAATTCTGTCGATGTAATGATAATTCTGAATCTGTATAAAAGGGTTCATGTGCCAAATACCCGCAAACAATAAAAGCAATGACCTGAGTAAAATACATGCATCACTATGTATTATAAGTATTTTAATGTCGGCAAGCCCATGTGTCCTGGGTGCAGGGTTACCCATTGTGCAACACTTCAGATTCTGATCAATGTTAAATTCCATCAGAATCTAAGTAGTTTGATTCAGGTCAGTCAAAATTAAATGTTGGTAAAATTCTGTAAAAAAAAACAAAAAACTACTACCCCAACAATATCCCTAAGTTTGTGAGGGTTTTTACAGTGTTGGATATTGCGTCAGATGTCCCATCCAATGTCACATCCCATCCAACATCACTTCTGGTTCCAATTACACTTAATAAAATATAGGGAACCTAGAAGTGATGTTGGATGTGACGTTGGACATATCACCAGAAGTGACGCCACACTGGGACTAAAGTGGGACCGGGAGCAATACTGAAAGAATAATTAACCCCTAAAACACTGTAAAAACCCTAATACTTATCCTAATTTAGGGATAGGGTTATTGTTACCGTTAGCATTAAGAATAGGGATGGTGCTAGAGGAAAAAATTTGGTGTGGAAGATCCCAAACAAGCGCAGTCAAACCAGTATGTAACTAACCACGGACCTATTCAAGCAACACACATGACCAACCTGATTTTTTTTTATTTTTACTCGACAACTTAACCAAAAATGTCACACAGCCAACAGTCTTTTCTAACACATTGGTACATAATAAACGATAAGAATTGTATCAGCTCATAGAAGTGATATGAAGACATCAACAGCATTTACTGTAAACTATAAAGTGATAATAATTACAATCATAATAACATGAACAAGTTCCTCCAGTTTGTCCTTATTACCTCTCCGTTTGGGATCAATTAAAGCTATGCAGGGACAAGAGGAGGATCACAGATCTTCTTCTTCTCTCTGCATGCTTCCAGGACATCCTCCACTCTCCTGCCTTTGCTCCTTTACACAGTCTGAAGTTGTAATGACTGATGTAAAAGTGCCCCACAAAAGCAAACAGAGGTCTTATTAACAGGTTTATTGAATGGTAAAAGTAAACTGGCACAACATGCAGTATTTAAGGCCAAGTTCACAACCTCTTTGTATCCCTTGAGGCATGAAGGTACGTCTGACACGATCTTCAGCAGTATGTCTATGGATGGCAGACTCCCTCTCCGTCCTCACATAGTCTCCTTTTGTCAATCAGTCTCTCTCTCCCTATGCCAATATCTCCCAGTTTGTCTAATTGGTGCCTGTCTTAAATTGGCAACTTTCATTCTTTTTCTACCAGGGGCACAGACAGGGGTGTAGCTAGCATACATAGGGCTCCATAGCAAAATTAGACAGGGCCCCAACATCTAATGATGGGAACTGCAAGCAGCAGCATAGGTATCAATTATTAAAGCCATGCATTTAGTGCTATATATCAGAGAGCCCACATAGTGGTGGCAGGTAGCAGAAAGCCCCCATTGTCTACATAATGGTACAGAGGTCTTACACCTGAGTGGGCCCCCCAAATCTGGACCCATAAAAGCTGCTACAGTTGCTCCTGTTATAATTACGCCCTGATTGTCTCCTCTCTATCCGCTTCTATGGACTGACTGCTCCTCCTATGTTTCCCAGGTTCTCTCCCTTCCTATGCTTCCTCCTGCAGCTTTGCTGTTACTTGCTGTCTGCTATGAGATTTGCTGGTTCTGGGTCTTAAAAAGTGATGACGGCAACTCTTTGGAGCTCACACTTCAGCCTGCTTTACATTTAGCTCTATCACATACGTCCTTGTCCATATGCTTCTTGCTCATATGAAACATGCCTTTGGCAGGAAAATAGTTAATATATGATATGTGCTATGGTATCAGGAGGACAATCCCAACAAATGTATATATATATATTACAAGATGGAGACTGATGGACATAACACAGCATTCCAGGGCCCTGACCATTTGCCCATATGGAGCCCGGGTATTTCTGATGATGGCTGTGGCGCCCATGTATATAATGTGTCTGAACATCCTTGTCTGTGTTCTCCGCTCAGTATGATAATATAAAGCTATAAAGTTACATAACAATCTTCGTTTTCATTTACGTTTTCTCTATAAAGCAGAAGCATTTACAATAATGTAATCCTGGAGATCAATTTCTAGACTTCCATGGAATAAAAGGCTGTAAGATAAATGAAGGGTATTATGCTGTTCAGTGTGAACATGCTGCTTTCAATGGGTCGCTAACTTTTACAGGCGGGATCCAATACAAGTTATAGGTTAGTTTGTAACTGAGGAAAGCTAGAGGAATTTGCTGTCTTATAGTGTTAGAGATATTATTCAGCCTATCTCTGTTTCTGGGAAAGCTTTATGAATAAAGTTTTTGCCTCCATTGCAGTTATCAGGGAATTTGTCATAATTCCAGACTCCTGGACAGCAAATCTGCTCTTACATTTCTATGCAGACTTGCTATTCAGGACCCAAGAAAAGTTGAGGCATCCCCATAATCGGAGATGTCATTGTGCTCATTATAGATATTTGTAAGACACAGATTGTGCCAATGTGGAAATGCAGTGTAAAGCATGGGGGATAGCCAGAGTAGAAGACTGACAATAAAATAGGAACTGGATTTAAGGCTAGTAGAGACTACTACAGATGATTAGAGAGATTATACTTGTAAATGAGTGAAAAGCACAGAAGTGAAGTTCTCCAAATCAGTTAATTATGTAGCCCTATCACTTTCCAAAAAAAGCCACTGAAAGAATTGGTACATAATTGATTTCCAGACTCAACTCTTCCATTTTATACCTTTAAAAAAAGTGTTATTAACCTCCCCAATGTAGCAGATCTTTCATTCAGATGCTTATCCTTGTCCATACAGGGCATTTTTGTGCTAGTATAGTAGACGACAGCTCCTGGGTCAGCTCAGAGCCTCACACAGCTTTCAGTACCACCTGTATTGTGACGACACCAAACTCTACATCTCCAGCCCAGATGTTAACTCCCCCGATCCCAGACTGTCTATTGTCCATATCTTCCTTCTTTTCCTCCCATCTCCCAAAACTAAATGTGGAGAAAACTGAATTCATTATCTTTCCACCATATCACTCTATCCTCCCGTCCAATCTCTCTATCACAGTCAATGGTTCCACACTCTTACCAGTCCCGCAAGTCCACTGCCTTTCGATAAACTTTGACTCCTTTCTGTCTTTCAAACCTCACATCAAAGCCCTTACCTCTGCCTGCCGCCTCCACCTGAAAAATATCTCTCGAATCTGCTCATTCCTTAACTCAGACACTACAAAAATTCTAGTCCATGCCCTTGTCATTTCCCACCTAGACTACTGCAACACCCTTCTCTATGGCCTCCCATCTAACACTCTTGCTCACCTCCAAACCATCTTCAACTCCAATGCCCATCTTATCCACCTCTATACTCGCTTCTCTACTCTTCCAACCCCTCTACTGGCTACTATTACCCAGCAAATTCAGTTCAAGTTACTAACCATGACCTACAATGCTCTCCACAACCTCTCCCCTCTGTATATGTCTGCCGTGATCTCCAGATACCTCCCACCTGTTCAATCTCTCCTGATAGGCTGCCAGCACTGGTCACTATAGCTACAGACCTTTTGTCCTCAGCAGCTCT
This sequence comes from Phyllomedusa bahiana, assembly GCA_025379985.1. Lineage (NCBI taxonomy): Eukaryota > Metazoa > Chordata > Amphibia > Anura > Hylidae > Phyllomedusa > Phyllomedusa bahiana. The sequence goes on from JAODAL010007233.1 coordinate 110,830, forward strand.
TCACTGCAGCCCGGTAGAAGCCAGTAAACATGCATCTGAATTCAAAATGAAATCGATTATTAGGACTGAGGTAAGGTGAATCGATGTAATGAGACAACCACACTAGGGGCCCCCACAATCAACTCCACTGATGGGCCCCAAGAATCAACTCCACTGGTGGGCCCCAAGAGTCAACTCCACTGGTGGGCTCCAAAAGTCAACTCCACTGGTGGGCCCCGAGAATTAACTCTATTGGTGGGTCCCAAGAATCAACTCTACTGGTGGACCGATAGAATCAACTCTATTGGTGGGCCCAAAAAATCAACTCCTCTGGTGGGCACCTAGAATCAATCCACTGGTGGGGCCCAATAATTTACTCCACTAGTTGGCCCCAGGCACCCCAGCCTGACACTGCCCACCACTGTCATACTGAAGCTCCTACAATTTGCTCCTCTTTACTTCCAGGTTCTTGACTCGACAAACAGGAGAAGCTCATGTTGCACAGTAAGTGAGGGGAGCGTAAGTTTCTCCTGTGTGATGATATACGGTACACAAAGTAAAGATATGAAGACCCCAGGAGGCTTCAGCAGTGTGTGACCGGTGTGAGGTGAGTGACTTTTTTTTTCTATTTCTATCCATCCTGGCCCCACTTAAATTACACATATGCGTAGTAACATACACCTCCACATCTGTTATGCAACCTCTGCTCTATTGCTTTGTAATGTCCCTGATGCCGCTGATGCTTCTAAAGGTTTGCTATGGAGATGTAGGAAAGCTAGAGCACCTTACCTGTTTTTGTGCAGTGTATGGGAGACATCATAACAGCTAGTCTCCACCCATTAGCTCAGATGTGAAATAAGCATGGCAAAACTAATAAAAATACCGTATACAAGTTATATGATGGCTGCTCCTCATGTACACACACAACAGCTTATTGTGAAAAGTGACCTAAAGGTAGAGGGGCATAAATAATTTGATAAAATATCTTCTACCGTTTTGTGCCTACAGCTCATATGCAGACCTATATGTCCCCTTGGTTACAGTCTACAATAAACTGTTTAGTCTGATCCTTTACTCTTACTCCCTTCTATTTACCACTTTTTCTTGTTAACTTTTAAATGTACACAGCAGAGTCATATTATTATGACCACCAGCTAATATCCAACGTAATCGGCGTGTGCAGCACAGACAGCAGCTAGAAAGTCTGGGAGTAGCTCAATAAGGTCCTGATAGGTTGGCACAGGTATCTGAAGCTGACTGCAACCCACTGCTGCACAGCTAGGTTAATGTTAGGGTTTTTTGGAACTTGGTTTGAATGGATTAAGTTATACTTTCTCTAGCACTTCCGGGGGCCCCGTCGCTGTTGTTCCAACTTTACTTCCATCTGACATCACTTCTGCTGTAACTTCACATAGATCCCCCTAATATGGCAATGGACTGGAAATTATGTCAGATATAATAGACGTTGGCCAGAGGCAGCGGGGAGCGGGTAAGTTAACCCATTCAAACCCAGTAAAGAAAACTCAAACCTAATTTAGGGTTATGATTGATTTTTAGGCAAACGTCATCCAAAACAGACTCAGGCCAAACTGAACTGAAGTGCTTGGATTTGGTCAAATTTGACTTTGATCCCAATCTGAAGCACAACATTTATATTGTTCAGTATATACATTGCAGCAAAAAAAAAAAAGTTGCATTTGATTTTATTTTAAGGATTGAGATACTTAAATATAAATAAAAGGGATATATCTATCAATAGAAATAAAAACAAGTAACCCTGAAAGTAAAACCCCCCTTTGTAGAATCCATTGCGCTGTGTTAGGTTCTGCTCACTTGATACTATATTTACAATGTTCACAGATAAAGCAGCCACATAAAGTTTCATAGTTTTGTTTTTATATCTACAAACAGTGATAAATATAACTTTACTACAAAGACGTTCAATAAAGGTCTTTTACAGCCGCCATATTCTCAGCCTTTGCTTGTCCATGTCTGAGGTCTTTGAGGATACTCGGTGGTGCTGAATTGTCTTGTATGTATTTCTCTTAAACTCAGTTGACAGAAAGGGCGACATATATGAACAGGGCTGAGACATTTTTGGGGCTGTTTGGCCAAAAAAACCCCATCATATATCCCAAAAAAATGGGAAACTCGCAAGGAACAAGATACTTCTGATCATTATTTACTATTTTTCCCCATAGGCAAACTTAAACCTTCATTTTTCAGTATAAAACACAAAATTTAAACTTTTTTAGTTAAACTTTACCCTCTATAAGCGTTATCAAGCTGGTGGACTTGGGAAAAATAAAAGGGGAGCAATTCCTTCCTTCAGAAGTAAAAAGGGGTTTAAATGATGAGGTTTAGAAACGGGTTTTTAAAAGTGTGTATAAGTTAAATGCATAATAATAAAGTTCTTTTAGTGTTTTATAGATTTGAAAACTATAGGTGTCCGATCTAGGGATACAGGGGAATCCAAGGGCAGGATGATTGGAACCAGTGAAAGGCAAATAGAACGGGAAACGGAGCAGCAGAGATGGAGCGGATCCGCAAGGCAGCGGAGCACAGTAGATGGTACTAGGTATGAGATTTGCAGGGAAAAACCGAAAGAGAGGAAAAAAGGGTTAGTAAGTTCCAGGCTAGAGGACGCAAAACAGCAAGTTTTAAACACAAATCAAGCAAGGGACACGGGTTTGGGATTTTATATGGGAACCGGAACGGGAAAACGGAAACAGATGGAAACCCAGGAGACACGTCCACCATCTTGGCTGAGGGAAAATTAAAGGGGCAAACACAGTTACCCAAGTTCTAAGGTATAGGGGGCTTTTTCTGACTTTACTCCCACCTCAACGGGGCCTCGGACGATATCTGACTCGGTCCCCCGGAGTCTTTGATAAATCTTTTGATCAGTGTGGAGCATTGAGAAAATTCACGGGTTCCCCCCGAATTTTTTTCCGCCCCATAACCTCCACTTAAAGGGTCGCGCTGTTTCCGAAAATTCTCGAGTCCAGGATTTGCTCCCCCCACAAACGTTCTTGCCCAAACAATCTCCACTGCCAGGGGGAGGAACACCCCCAAAGGGGTTAGACACGGCATTTTTTTAGTAGGACACAAAAACACAGGGGATTTCATAGATTGTGGGAGTTTGGCCGACGTACTGGACTGTTTTTTTTTGATGATTTTAAATGGGCCCGAAAAACTTCGCCCCCAGTTTTGGGAAAACTAAATTTTTAAAAATTTTGTGGAAACCCATACCTTACCCCATTTTAAAATTTGGTGTGGTTACAATTCTATCTGCCATTTCTTGAAGTTTTTGAGCCCCCAGTGTTTCCTTCGTATTGAAAATTTTCTGTATGCAAGACCTTTCCCGTGGCAGTGGAAAGGGAACAGCGGGAAATTTTGGAAGAAATTTGGATGGACCCCAAATTTCAAAGAACGGATTTTTTTTGGTGAGGCATTTTGGGAATTATTAATGAAAACTCGGCAATGGGGAAGAGATCACCCCCAATCCCTTGTAGATGAGAAATGTGCATCAAAAGATTTTTAGGGTCTGATTTGTGCTTCATTCTGCCATTTTTTTTTGTGGATGAAAGGCGGTTGAAATTTATATCAATATCCAGTCGAGCAAAAACTCCGCCAAAATTTTTTGTTAAACGCCCCCACGTCCGAGATAATTTCATCAGGAACTCCATGAAGAGAAACACATTTGAATATGAGACCGCAGTGTTTTTACGAGGGTAGCCCAGACATGGGATGAAATGTGCAGCCTTGGAGTCGGTCCCCCCACAGAATTGTATTTTTCCCTTTAAAAAGGGAGATTACGACAACCATGGATAAAAACCCCCGGGGCAAAGGGGGATCGGAAAGGGCGTAGTACCCCCGGGGGTGAAAACGGGGAGTCTTCATCTACACAGTGCCACAAGGGGTTACAACTTCCTTAATCCTGTAAAAATTTGGGCCCACCAGAAAAAAGGGGAAAAAAAATTCCTCGTCTTTGCACCCCTTTTTGTGCCCGGGCAACTGGAAATCATGGGCTATCTCGGGAAATTTTCATTGACTTTTTGGGGGTTGTATAGCGTCCCCTGGCCACCTTTGTTCTTAATCCCCAACTGTAACATAGGGGGTTTGGGCAGAAAGGAGTCGGTGTTAAGGCTTCCCTTATTTCTTTGAGCAAGCCCTTTTATTAGAATACTCCCACACTAGACTCAGGAAAAATGGTCTTAGGGGGAAAATAGCAGGTGGGGAAATCACTGGAGACATTTGATAGAGCATCTCCTTCCCATTACGGACCCGGGTCGAACAGATTATGAAGTTAAATTTGGGTTAAGAAAAATACCCCAACGAGTTTGGCGGGGAGATACATTTGCCAAATCTCACGTTTCCAATTAGGTGATCCGCGAACTTTATTTTTTGTGGGGGTTCTTGAAAAAAGCCCTTTCCCTTTAAAAGGCTGAAACATGCTAACAGTTTTTTTTCCCCCCAATCAAAATTTCTTCTCAGCGGGGATAAACGTGGGGAGAAAAAGCACAAGGAGCAATAAAATTTGTCTCTGTTCCTGAGACAGATGGCCCCTACAGACGCTGAAGATCACTACCACAAAAAGGGCGATTCTGGGTCTGGAGAACTAATACAGGAGCTTAGTTGTTGGTTTTAAAAAATAGAGAAGGATTCTTGTGCTTAGGAACCAAACAAAAGCATTTTTTTTTCTTAGCAATGTTTGGGGAAGGAAAATTGTTTCCCCAAAAAATTCTTTATCAAACGTCATAGAAATTGGGAAAACCCAAAAGCGTTGCACTCTTTTTGTTTCGGGGTAGGGCCCTCTACTATTTCTTTGTCTTTTTAGACCATCTGTAACCATGTGGGTGAAAAACATACCCAAAGGGTTGGATCTCGGTCTGGGGGATTACTTTTTTCAATTTAATGTAAAGTTTTGGGTTTTTCTCTTAGCCGCTCCAGAACAAGTTTCAGTTCCCTTTTTGTTCTTCCATCGAGTTTGGGGAAAAACAGGAAATCGCCAATTTGATAACTTGAATTGATCCGGAGATCCTGAAGATTCATTGCGAGATGATGGAAAATGGGAGGGGCATTACAAAGGGGAAAAGATAACGCAATATTCAAAGGTCCGTAACGGACCAAATGCCGTTTTCCATTCATCCCCATCAAAAACGGGGCCCGGTTTTTAGGGGCCCCGTAGAACTAATTTGGAAAAAATCCCGCATCCGCACTCTCTCCCGAAGTTCAGGGATCAGTGGGAAAGGATAACGATTTTTTTTTGTAATTTTGTTAATTTTCTGTAATCTATACAAGTCTTAAAGAACCCTCCTTCTTTTTAAAAAAAAAAATATGGGAGCCCCCCGGGGAGAAGTGGCGGATGAACCCCCCTTAAAACTAGATTTTCTTTGTATCTTTGAGACTTTTAATTCAGGCCCCCAAAGGGTAGTGTTCCAAAAGGGAAAGGTGCACCTAAGCAAGTCTTGGGCAATCAAGGGTCGGGGGTGGGGGGGCTGGGTTGCTTCTGTTTTGGCCGTATCCAAATTCCCGTATTCCCAGGGTAGCTCTAAATTCGAATTTTTGAGCTGGGTCTTCGGGGCCTGTTCGAATGAGGAGGAAGGGAAAACCCCCGCTGGGAACTTACTCCTTGGGTTTCCCATTGAGTGGGTTCTGTGCTTGAAGCCAGGTAGGCCTAGGATGACGGAAGTGTGGGGGAAAAATCAAAAGGAAAGACAGACTTTCTCGTGATGGGATTCATAAAAGATCCAAGTGGTTGTCCTTGCCACTGGGCCCCGAGTTTAGTGGGGGGCCATTACCTTTCCATTTTCACATGAGAGTTTTTTTGAAATTTAACCCCTGCTTCTAGCAAAAGACAGGGCCAAGAAATTGCCCAACGGGCCCCCGATTATCATCGCTGAAATAAACCCATTTTTGATTTTAAACCCGGAACTTTATGGGAAGGGTGTAATGAGAGTCTTTGTTTTCTTTCTTATATGAACGCCACCCAGAGATGGAATGGATAACTGCTTTTCAGATAAAGCTTTTCTGAAGCAAATTTATTTTATCTGATAACGTGGTCCATAATGGGTGCCACCAAATTTCCGTGGCGGGTAGGCGTTTAAAAGGTGGTCAGACTTTCCAAATAGAAGCAAAACTTTCCGGAGCCGGATGCTCCCCTTTTTTCCCTGCTCCACGTTTAATAGGGAAACCACTTTCAAGGCCAATTTTTCCCGGCCTCTCGGATCTTCCCCTTTGGGGGTTTCCTTAGGGAAAACTGAAAGGGAATGGCGGGGCTGTTTTTTTAAAAAATTGAGAGCCCCCCTTCTCCCTTTGTCGTTCAGAAGTCTGGGATCGATTGGGTGCAGTGATTTATGAGATCCAAAACCAAAAAGGGCCTCTACAGGGCAAGTTCACTTTTTTTTGCACTGCGTAGTCCCTTTCCCCAAAAAAAACAATTTTGCTGATCATTCCAGTTGGGCGATGCCCCCCCCTTTAATCCAGGCTACCGGCAACCGGGCGTTTGCCCCGGCGGGGGATTTCGCCGCTGTAGCACCCGCGATTGGGAACGTCAAAACATTTACCATGCGCATGAAAACCCCCCGGTGACACCGGCTCTTGATTTTCAATTAAAAAGGGCAGCCCAGCAATGGCTTTTTTGTCAGCAGCATGTGATACACAGGGCCCGCGTCTAAATGGAGGGTTTTCGTCGAATATATCAAATTGATTGAGGGAAAACCCCGGAAAATTTTCACGATCCCCCCCCCGAATCAAGGGTGGGAAAATTTCGGGTAAGACAGGGACCGAAAGTGGGTTGGGCCCGGTTACTCTCCCGGGACCACCTCTTTAATGCTGCACAGTTCGCGTATTCCCGAACGTTGTCCATACCTTGATATTTTGGCCCCTCGGCCCCTTTATAAGATCAATTTACTTTTAAAACTTTCATCTCAGTGGCAGTTACCCTAGCAGTCGAAGCTGTTTGATGCAGCTTCTGGACTTCCAGCCCCAGCGGACTCCATTTGGGCTTTATATCCGTCACGTACAGTGGATACAGCGGATCCAAGGGGGATGGGTTTGGGAAACAGTAAGGCAAATAAGACGGAAAAGGAGGGGGCAAAAGGAGACTGACCACAAGGTCAGCAGGGGCCATAGTGGTACAGGGGTTTAGAGGTTTGCAGGGTAAACCCCAAAAAAGAGGAACTAACGGGAGTAATTCCGCTAGAGGACTGCAAAAAGCAGGGAGCTTAAACACAATAACCCAAGCAATGGACAAGGCTTGAGGATTAAAAAGGAACCAGGAACAGAAAAAGGAAACAAATGGCAACCAGCTAGCAGATCCACCATCTGGGTAGGGGAAACTTAAGGGGAAACACATTACAAATTCAAGGTATAGCAGGCGGTTGCTGAATAGAGTTTAAATTTGCCTATGGGAAAAAAAGTAAAATATAGTAAACAAACCGTCATAGCCTTTTCTATAGATGTACAAACCATTGTATCCCAAAACTTGGCGCGATCTACGCCAGGGACAACGCTTTTGAATGCACCAAAGATGTTGGGGCGAGTCACGCTAGAGTTATACAATGCCTCAAGGGCGAGCATAACTTCTACCAACCAACCCTTTCAAAAATGGGGAGGCGAATACTTTGCGTAAACAGGCATTTTTTGTAATGTCTTTTAACATTTTAACAACTTCAATCGTACACTATTAAAAACAAGGCAAAACTGGGAATTTGCATCTGGTTCAACATGCCCCCCAAATTTTTATTGGGATGTAACAATTTTTATGAAAAATCTTTAAGGTTTTTTCCCAAAAAAGGTATCAGTTTGATGTGCATAATTGGCATCTATTTAATGGATGCATCTTTTAACCACTTTCCTTTAATGGACGAGCTACAGCGCAAGTATCTTAAAAGCAAAAAGTTATGACTGACAGAATTCTGGGTAGCAAAAGCTAAAAAAAATCTTTGGGGCCTTAAAGGGGTTGCCTCACTACATTGATTTACTTTCCATTGTTTTCTTTGGTTTTCACTTTGAATTATTATTATTAATTTTTATTAATTTTTTATTTTAAAAACGCCATTGATTTCCGGCGCTGTACATTTGAGGGGGTTACATACATAACATAAATCAAACGAGGACAGTGATAAGGGATAATGAAATTTGGCATGACAAGGGAGAGAGGACCCTACCGGCGAGGTTACATCTACAGTAGGGGGAAAGAGACAGGAGGTGGGGGGTTTAACATGTCTGGGGAGGAAGAAGAAATGACAAGTTTAGTGAAGGTTATGGGAAACATGAAGAAATGGGTTTTCGGGTTGCTTTGAAGCGGGTAAAAGGGAAGGGAGAGTCTGGATTGTTGGGCAAGTGAGTTCCAGAATGGGGGTTGGAAGCACAGGAGAAGTCTTGGAAACGTTTGTGTGAGGAGCTGATAAGGGGAAGAGCAGAGGGAGAATTTTCCTGTGGGAGTGGAGTGCTGGGGAAGATATTTTGAAATTGGGGCCCAGAGGTGGAAATGGAGGGGAAAAGGTCATGGAGAGCCTTGTAGGTCATGGTTAGTAGCTTGAAATGAATTCGCTGGGCAATGGGGGCCAGTGGGAAAGGGGTTGGCAGAGGGGAGAGGCAGAGGAGTAGCGAGGAGAGAGGTGATAAGACGGGGAGCAGAGTTAAGGATGGATTGGAGGGGAGCGAGGGTGCTAGCTGGAGAGCCACGAGAAGGATGTTGCAGTAGTCTAGGCGGGAGATGACAAGGGAATGGACCAGCATTTTTGTAGTGTCATAGCCGAGGAATGAGCGGATGCGAGAGATGTTTTTTCAGGTGGAGGCGGCAGGCAGAGGTTGAGGGTTTAGATGTTGGTTTAAAGATAAAGCAGAGTCTAGGATTACCCCAAGACAGCGGACTTGTGGGGGCCGGTGAAAGTGTAGACCGTTGACTGTTTAATAAGAGATCAGGGGCAGGGTTTGAGTTGGATGTGGAAAAGATGATGGTTCTGTTTTCTCCACATTTAGTTTTAGGAGACGTGATGAGAAGAAGGAGGAAATGGAGGACAGACAGTCAGGGATCCGGGAGAGTAGAGAAGTGACATCTGGGCCCGAGATTTAGAGTTGGGTATCATCAGCTACATGTGGTAATGAAAGCCATGTGAGGCTATGACTGACCGAGGCCAAGGGGGTGTAGATAGAGAAGATAGTGGACCCAGGACTGACCCTTGGGGGACACCAACAGAGAGTGGCCGGGGGGGGAGGTGGGCAAGAATGGAGACGCTGAAAGCCGTCATGGGGTAGGGAATCCGGGAAAGACCCAAGCCGGTTTCCGAGGAGAGAGTTTTACGGGGGGAAGGGTCGACAGTGTCAAAGGAAAAGGGGACAGGTCCAAAAAGGGGGACACAGATTGGGGCCCTGAGGCTTTAGCATTACTAGTCTTGTGACTTTGGTTGGGGCAGTTTCAGTAAAGGGTGGGGTCGAAACCCCAATTGTTGGGCAAAAAAGGGGTTGGAGGAGAGGGGGGAGGACAGCGAAGTGCCTGTGCTCGAGGATTTGGAAGCAAAAGGGGCAGTGAGAGGGGGCGTTTTTGGGACAGAAAAAGGGTCAAGGGTTGGTTTTTTTGGTTTGGAGTGATATAGCTTTTTTAAAAAGGCAGAAGGGAAGACCAGAGGTTATTGATAGGTTAAGGAGGGTGATGCGGGGATGATAAAGCACGAGGTCTGGGTGGGTGGGATGGCAGGGGGTCAAGATACAGGTATGATTGGGTTTTGGACAGTAAGAGGGGGGCTTTTCTGGGACGTGGGGAAGCAAATTTGGGGGGAAAAGCAGGTTGCAAGGGGAAGGGGGCTGCGGGGTGAGGTGGGTGGGGACCGGGCGAAGCTTTTTTCTGATGGGTTGACTTTGGAGGGAATGGCAAAGTCACGCTGAAAGGGGGATGGGGGGGGAGTTGGGGGACGGGAAGAGGTTGAAGGGTTTTTAATAAATTTTCTGGGGTTTTGGGAAGGGGGGATTGAAGTGGGGAAATAGTTCTGTTTTGCTGAGGGATGCGGACTTAAAATGCTGCGTGAGTTTTTGTATAACAAAGTATCAATGGATGAATTCAGGGGTTTTTAGCTTCCAACTGCAGTAGAAACCCTCTTACTACAGCAACCATGCTGGCACCTATCAAAGATCAACAGGGCTTAGCTTAAAACGCCAAAAAACTGAGCCCTACAAGGGGGATACTTGGAAAAATAGGGCACGTTAATGGGCAATATTGCAAAGGGCTTGTTTTTTCATAATTTTAAAATAAAAAAACAATCCGAGGAGACAACCCCTTTAAAATTTGATGATTTTATCCTTTTATTTCCAATGATCAAAGTATAGATAAAGAAATCACCCTTTTGAATCCTTGATCTAACACTGAAGACTAATATAATAACCCAGCCATAGAAGGCTTTACGAATTTATTTAAGAATGAAATTCATTTAGAATTTTTAGGAAAAAATCGATTCTGAAAAAGCCAATTCATGGGGATTTTTTGGAAAAATGTAAAAAAGGCCGGAAAACATGTGTACATGGGCAAGAACTATGGGAAGGGAAGGAAATTTTAACGGCACCAAAAACAGTCACCAGCTTCTGTATTCACAGCCCCATAAATAGGCAGCTATCTTTAAAATTTGCCCTTGTCCGTGCTAAGCACAAGCTTTTTTCTGTACACCTGTTTATCTGTGCAAAAAACTTCCGATTTTCGAGTTCTGAAAGGGGAAAGACCTTTCAAATACCAGGTGTTTTTCAATTTCAAAAATATTCCCAACCCGTGTTTTTTTATTTTTTGGGGTTTTGCTATCTGTGGCAAAAGTTTTAATTTTTTTTTATTATTGTAAGGAACTCTTTGTCAAATTTAGTGTGTGTATTTCTCCCATACACACATCTGAAATCCATCCAGTTCAGTCTGTTGGCATATTGCTATCTGTGGCAGAGACTTAATTTTGTCACTTATTGTTGTGATTCTGTTAAAACACTGATATATGTAGAGCCCCCCCCTTCCCCCGAGAGAGTGGAGTGTGTGTTGGCAGTAATTTTGCATTGACGTCTCTGATCATTTTGCCCTTCCTTTGATCCATCAGTGTCCACTTTCACTTTCGGTCAATAATATATCAGTATTGCTAAAGCCAAAAGGAAACAGGATCCAAAACAGAGATGACCAGTAAATGGGATATTTGCATGTCTTCTGTGTTTTGTATCCACTCCTGCTTTTGGCTATCTAATCATCAGACAATCCTGATGCAAACAAAGGCCATGTCATACTGGCCTTACAGCTTCAGCTTTGTCTTTTTCATTCCTTCTGACAGATTAAAAGAAGGGGAAAACAAAATATAGTGGCAATGTCATAGAGTGACGGAGGGTGGAAACAGCACTTAGAAACCTCAGGGTGGTGGAGTGAGACAGTGGTCAGTTGGCAGCAGCATGAGTAGTTTACAGAATGGCAAAATTTCAGATTGTGGAGGTGGCAGCAGAAGGAGTAGGCCACAGACTGGCACAATTACACAATGTGGAGGTGGCGGCAGCAACAGCAGCAGCATCAGGCTGGAGAGTGGCACAATGACATAATTTCGAGGTGGCAGCAGCTAGGTGACATAATGAGGAGGTGGCGGCAGCAACAGCATCAAGCCAGAGAGTGACATGGTGACATAGCCTGGAGGTGATAGCAGCAGCATGAGGAGACCTGAGTGGTGAGGTGGCAGCAACATCAGAAGTCTACATAATGGCCCAGTGAAGAGTATGGAGGTGGGTGGCAATACCAGTCCCTGGTAAAGATAGTGGGTGGTAGATGGAGCAGTTGGTAGCAGATGTGTGGCATCAGGCAGGTGGCAGCATCAGAATAGTAGCTGAGGCAGGTAGCCAGAAAAATCCAGACTCATTTGTCAAAACTTAGATGAGGTGGCATGACCAATCTAATCTGATGCATCAGACACTGGTGTGTGGAAATCCTGGCTGATCCACACCTGATTCATCTTGACAAAGGTGAGTCTCTCCACATTTCAGAGGGACAAGCAAGTTCTCCTTGGGGTAAGTATGGCCCCCACTGCACTGACTCTCCACCTCTCCACCTCAGCTTGGCACAAGCCATCAGTTCTCTGAAGGGTGTAGAGTCTACCACTTGAAAATGGAGGGACAGCAGTACCACCAACTTGGACAGGGGCACAGTCAGCTTCTGCGCCGTAGGATGGCTGGACACATACTTCTGTCTTTCGGCAATCGCCTCGGTGAACGACTGCTGGCACGATGAGTGGCGAGGAGCAGGAGCATCTAGACCGGTAAATGATGGGAAAGATATACCGCCCCCTTCAGCAGAGGTGGTGGAGACTTCATTGCCTGAAATAGGATGTGTGCCACTGGGTGCTGCTGATGTTACTGCGGCGGCAGAATGGACCACCACATCTGAGACACGTTTCTCCAAGGCCACTGGATGGTGACACTGCATATGTTGACGCAGGGCCGTGGTGCCAATGTTGGGTCCCTGGCCACGTTTCACTTTCTGCCCACAGATTCTATATATATACCCATGCATTTCAAAGGTGTTTCACCTTATAGGTAAAAAAAAAGTAACTCTTTGGTGCAGAGAACAATATCCCAAAATAATAACATGTCTTAAAAAGGGGTGTTTAAAGTGAGAAATATAATTCCAAAAAAAATTTGGGAAACTGCAAAGAAAGGAGTTTCTTTTGAAAACTTTTTTTACTAAATTTTTCCCTACCCTTTTTTAAAAATAAATCTTTAAATAGTGATGAAGATTTAAATTGAAATAACGTCAATTGGGGGATTTGTCGATATCGGCAAACTAAACAATAAAAATATGGGTAGGCATAATAATTAACGAATCCCCCTTAATCATGGGGAGGGGGGCAACACACCTTTTTTTTCTTAAAACCCCAAAAAGGGCTGGAGAAGCTGGAATTAAAATCCACAACAGTCAAAAGGTTTGTGTACCCTCTTTGGGAACACCCCTTTGGTTAAAAAAGCCCAGGGGAAAAAAAATACGGACCCTTCATTTCCCCTCCCTTTTACCCAGCCCGCCCTTAAAAACCCCAAGGGCCCCCAAATTAAAATGCCCGAAGGGAGTATGATTTGAACCCCGGTTAACTTGGGAAATGGACCTAGAAAATCCCGTCCCGGAAAAGCAGCATGAGCCCCCAAAATGGGATTAAACCCCAAATTAAAAAATGCTGGAAAAAAAAAAGGGGTCTTTAACCCCCATTTTTGAAATGGACATTAAAAAATAACTTTCCTTACCCGGGAGGGTTTTAACCAAATTAAAAACCCGTCTGGGCCCAAGAAATTTAAAAAATGTGGGAAAAGGGGTCTTTGAAAAAAAAATTTTAGTTGAACTGGACATTAACTAAATCTGTCCCGTACCCCAGAATGACCATTAAACCGTCTGACCCCCAGAAAAAAGGGGGCCCCGGAAAAAAGGGGTCCCTTTTAACCCCCATCCCCCAAAACACTTCTTAGTTGGAAAAAAAGACATTTGTCCCGGTTTTGAGGGGTGATTCACCAATTTAATTTCAATGGTTTATTTTTTTCCCCAAAACCTTCTTTTAGTGATTAGGGGCCCCACTCCCCAGACAAATGATGCCCCATAGTGACTCCAGCCCCAAAAATTTTTTGCCCCAAAAATTTTGCAATTTATGTCCAGCCCCCGGGGCCCCTTTTTGGGGAAATTTAACCTAAAAGAAAACACCCTTTTCAAAATCTATTTTTTAAAAGAAAATTTTAAAACCCTTTTAAATTTCCCCCAACGGCAGAGGGCCCGTGGCCTTTTCCCCCCCCGCCATCTGTTTAAAAACGGAGGTCCCCTGCCAGGGCCCGATTTAAGTGGGGGGTGCGGTGAGAGCCCCGGGTAGCGTCTGTATCTATTAAAACGGAGGTCCCGTGCCGGGCCCCGATTCAGTTTGGGGGTGCGGTGGGGACCCAGGGTTTGCGTCTGTCATCTATTAAAAACGGGGTCCAGCGCCAGGGGCCAAAACTTACAGTGGGGGCGGAGAGGCCCCGGCTAGCGTTGTCCTCCCATTAAAACCAGGGTTTAGCTGCCCGGGCCGGGTTACAGTGGGGGGCAGTGAGAGGCCCCGGCGGGGTCCCCATCTATTAACAGGTTTAAAAAAGCCCCTTTTGAATTTCCGCAACAAAAACATTATGCTGAAGCGGGTGCGGGGAACGGAAGTGTGAGGGAAACCTCCCGCCCTTTTCAATACAAAGTCAAACCTGGTAGCCTTTTCCCCCCCGGGTTTATGCGGCCAAAATTTAGCTTCACTTGGGAAAAACTTTGGGGGCTCGTCCCGTTCCACCCTGGGTTGCCCTTTTTCTTGGGATTTTTTCCCTTTTTTTCAAAAGTGCTGGGGGAAAAATTTTCTCTGTTTTTTTGTTTTTTGTCCTTTTCCAAACTCCATGTCCCCTTTAATAACCTACAAACTGGTCCGTTTTTCCCGTAAACCCCTTTTCAATTCAAGGGGAAATTTTTTTTCCAGCTATTTTGTACATGCAAGTTTTTTTTAGTTTTAAATTTTAGAAAAAAACATTTTTAAAATAGGAAGGAACCAAACCCTGTCCTTTTTTTCTCTTTTTTTAATTGTAATTTAAAAGGGGTTTTTCAATACGGATTGTAGCATGTTAAAGATCCCTTTTGGAAAAAAAAAAAAGTCCCCTTTTGCAATATTTTCCTTTAAAAGTGTCCTACCTATTCCTGTTTTTGACAGCACCATCCCCCTTGAGCCACTCTTGACAATTTAAAGAACAAATGTCTGTTAGAAACAACATTTTTTTTTATAATGGACCTGTAGTATAGCTGATGTCACAGCAAATCCCCCAAAAATCAAAAATGACCCTTGAGCCACTTTTGACAATTGTAAAAGAACAAATGTCTGTTAGAAACCACATTTTTTTTATAATAGGACCTGTGTATAGCTGCATTTCACGCCAAAATCCCCCCAAAAAATTCAAAACATGACCTTGAGCCACTTTTTGACAATGTGAAGAACAAATGTCTGTTAGAAACCAAAATTTTAGAATAGTACTGTAGTAAGCTGCATGTCACGCAAAATGCCCCCAAAATTCAAAACTGACCCTTGAGCCCCTTTTGCCCAATTTGAAGAACAATGTCGGGTTAGAAACAAACATTTTTTTATAATGGGACCTGTAGTATTGCTGCATTTCCAAAGCAGCATGACCCAAAAAATTATAAAAATGATTCTCAGCCACTGTTAAAAATTGTGAGGGAGAAATGTCACTTAAAAGCCACATTTCTGTTCCAAAGGACATGATTATGCTGTATCTACAGCACATGACCCCAAAAAATAATAAATTATTACTTCTCAGCACTATTAAAAATTGTGATGGAGAAATGCCACTTAGAAGCCACATTTCTGTTGCAAAGGACCATGATTACAGCTGTATCTCACAGCAACATGACCCCAAAAAATTATAAATATGACTTCTCAGCCACTATTAAAAATTGTGATGGAGGGGGGCATGGCCTGCTATGCACGGGTAGGACGCATGTGAGAGAGCTCCTCCAGGGCTCATTGCTAAAGTGGGGCTAACCACCCTGAAAATGGGGTAAAGAGGAACAAAAGAAGGAGCAGGGGGTGCAGCAGGCTCCCAGGAGGGCGAAGTGCCCATTTCTAACTTTTTTGCACCCTTGCTGGACTCCAATCCAGCTCCAGAGAGCAGTCTCTTTCACGGAAACGGGAGGGGGAGAGCACGCCAGGTGAGCTCCAGCTGAACTCCCCTGCAACTCCTCGGCCCCACGCAGCCAGTACAGGAGAGAAAGAGAAGACCTGCAGTGAGCGTGACTCCGCGCCGGAGAAGGAGGGCGCGTGAGGAACAGCGTGGGCCCTTGTGGGTCTGCAGCACCCTGCACCCGATCCAGGGATGGCGCGGAGCTGTGCGACCGATGGAGAGGCTCAGCAATCTGCCAGGGCCCCTGCAGAAAGGTACACAGGCGAGGGGATGGGGGAGGATTTACAAAACCCCCATGATGAGGGAGGCTGGGCTGAATAGAGGGATTGCCCGAGTCCCACTAGGAAACCCCCATCTTGAATCCTCAATGAGGCAGAATGTTGGGGGGGGGAAATACCTGTGCTGGAGCCCGCCGCCAGCCCGACCCAAGGGTCAGG